>JANAVB010005598.1:32660009-32774141 GCA_029216955.1 Iris pallida
GCGGTTCAAAGGTTTGAAGGGGGGAGCCACTACCCAAGCAGCCCTGACACGTGGCCCGAACCTTATGCGGCCCAAATCTTATGCGGCTCAATCTTCATGCGGTTCAGATCCCCCCAGTGGCTCCTAGGACACTCAGAATGAAGCCGTTCCATACGGCTCAGGCCGAAACAGTCTCATGCAGCTCTAGCGGAGGCCTTTCCATGCGGTTCAAGAGGACCATTTCCATGCGACCCAGGCGGATGCATCCCTATGCGGCTCGCAATGATCATCTCCATACGGTTCAAAGGTTCGAAGGGGGGAGCCACTACCCAAGCAGTCCTGACACGTGGCTCGAACCTTATGCGGCCCAAATCTTATGCGGCTCAATCTTCATGCGGTTCAGATCCCCCCAATAGCTCCTAGGACACGTGTCCTAAGTCGATCAATTTTTCAGATTTATTACAATCAGAGATTAGGTCAAATCTCAATAATCTGGGACACGTGGCAGGAGAATAAATCAAATTTATTCGTAGACATCAGAAGAATCATTATGAAGAAGATTTATTCCAATCAGTATTAACTGCTGATGAGATTTGGTATAATCTATACTTAATGGTCCAGATTCATCACAATCGAAACGAATGGCCTAGATTGACCAATCCACATGCCGCCGCCATCTTCGAGAAGCAATCATTTGCAAACCTAATGATCACACCCCATTCCTATAAATAGCAGGGTGCCATTCCCTTGCAAGAGATAGATACACAAACAGAGAGAGGCGTACATAGAAGCACTTTTCGAGATCAGAGAGAGCACCAGAGTACTTGGAGAGAAGAGCAGAAAGAGAGCAAAGGGAGCACTTCTTCCAACGCCAAGCAATCTTCTGGAGCCAAGGCTGCATACCGATCGTCCAAGGAGTAAGGCAGAGCTGCCCTCGCTTTTCCGAGCCTCTATCGTCACCCCCCCCCGAATCTAAAATAAACAATTGTACTTAGACTGCTGTACCTAGGTTTTCGTCTCTAGGCTTTCTTTGTACGAGCGAGTTTGTAACGTGAAGTAAAAGTTCAGTCCTCCGATAATTGTTCTGTCCTTTTATATTTCATGGCAAACATCATCAATTTTACAATCATTAGCCATTTTTCATCATCGATTTGATTCTTGCACCACTTCTCCCTCAAGTGGTAATTCTCAAAACATCATGATTTAACTTCGTTATCCAAACTACTCTATCGTCACCAACTCACTTATTCATGATCCTACACATCCTGTCTTCCTATCTTTATCAATATTCCATCTCTATGATCCTAACAGTGTTGCAAAGTCTAAGAATTTCAAAAGACACACTAAGGAATGGTTAAATTGTCATGTCAAGCAAAGTCATGTATAGTCACGAATACATACGAAATAGTGTTACTGAAAATTGGGTATCTTAAAGAAAATAATGTTCTAGAAAATCAACCCAATATTCTTCCAAAATTAAACTGGTCGTGAATGATATTCTTATGCAACTGTCTAATCCATCATCAATCTTGTATTCCTTTAGACTTCTATTTTCACCATCACGTACATTTTGACATCTCCTGATTTAAACATTTGATTCAAAATCCTTGACCAAATGGAAGTTCGGTTATTCGATCTTGAGCTTCTAATTTTGTTGTTATCACTTAGCCAATAAAATTTTTCTCAGGAGTAGTTTATTGCATCCCTTAATCCTTTGATCTCTTATTTATAACATCTGGGTCTTTTGATTTTTATTTTCAATCCTCAATTTAGTAGTCCTCAAGTTTCAAATATTTTGTTTCACCCATCGATGGTACGTTTTAATTCATCGTACACATTTTTTTCTCTTATAATACTTACAATCTTATTTATGAAACTCAAATACACCATGATTCATCTCCTCATCATTAATCGTTGTCTTCAATTAAATTGTACTTCGAGTTTTCTTGCTCCGCCCACTTTGTGTAGATTTTTTATTATTCCATATGTCATTCCTTTAAAGTACACCTCTGTATTTATCTTTTTTTTCAACCTCTAAGTCACATAATTAATTGATCGTTACTGCATCCCTGCCTTTTCCATAAATGATTTTGATCCCTAAATATCCATATATCTTTTCAGCCTTACACTCCGTAATATATTTTCTCGATAAGTCGCTTGTCCTATCACTGTAACTCATTCAGATTAGAATTTCACTCCTCATGCCATTATCACCTCGAGCACTAATACGTATCTAAGGATTTACCAGAATTTCATTCTTCTCAAATCTTAACACCAATATTTCTTTGATAAGTACCGCCATATATTCTCGTTGAGATTAGAATCTTCTAACTTTTCAGAAATCGTATTGTAAGAGAAACATGACTTTGTGAAAGACACTGCCAAAAAGAGTATAATCAAGGGTCGATTCATATCGAAAAGATTTAGCAAATTCTTATGAATTCAAAAGATATCTTATTACAACTCTACAGGGTATCATCTAGTAATAATCAACAAGAATAAAGTATTGAGTTTTGGAAGCTTTCTAGGTCTTGAACTGATCAAGAAGTTCTTAGAGAGAGTAAGATTTCAGGTTGAGTGGAGAAAGTCAACAAATGAAGATATTCTTGGTCTTGGAATAACTTAGGAAATATCAATCAATATTGGAATTATTTTTGGAAAATAATCCCCTTGGAAGATTCGTGAACAAGCTAAGTTGAACCAATTCTTTTGGTAATAATTAACCTTGGGGCTTTATGGTTCCAGAAGAATTTGGTTCGGGATTGGTCCCAAGAAAGTCAATTGAAAAATAATGTCAAGATAAATGGTTGGATACACTAGTCGTAAAAATACTCTGGATAGATAAAAGTTTACCAAGTTTGCTAGAGAAGAATTTGAACTCTAAATAGTGAAATAGATCTAGATTCTAAATAAAGATAGAGAAGTATGATTTGATCAACTAATTGAAAATTTTGAAATAGGTCTGTTGAAAAAAAGGAGATTGGGGTAAATCTAATCCTAATCCATAATAACAAAAGAGTATGGACGCTAAGGAATGCTAGAGTATGATAAGGATATGGAGGAAAATAACATCTGAAAGCCAAGGGACACTAAAAGATATATAAAATCTAGAAAGTAAAGTAGATAGTAAAATAGTCCACCATACAATCGGCCTATGCTGGATAAGGTTTATGATGCAAAACATAAGCAAGGTAGCCTACCAGTCTATAATAAACAAAAATATTTATTTATAATATATTTCGGTCCTATGTTGTGACCAATTAATTTCTAGTGTTCTAATTGTTTCTAGATATGCTCTCCTAAATTGTTGATTGACCTGCATGGGCCACCACTAAAAACATGTCACGACCCGATCCCAAATTATTGGGTCAAATCGGATCATGTCCAGCCTGCACCGTTGTGAGACGGCGACAGTAAGCTGTTCTATATGCAGGTATTCACAACAATATCTATACATTTGTCACAACTCAATATACGAAAATTTTAAAACTTTTATTCAACAATTGAAAAGTACAACTAGAAATGAAAGAACTGAAATAAAGTGCTAAACTCAAAATTAACAAAACTCCAAAACAATAAAACTAGAAAAAAATGGAAACGACTAGCTAAGCGGTCAGCTCGTCGGCCTCAGGTCCTGCGTCCTCCAAGGGGGACTCCGACAACACTACAGGGTACAAAATCGGGTTATAGTAGCTATTGTACAATAGCTCAGCATCCTCAATGTCACCTAAAAATGTTGTCTCCAGTCAGGAGGGAGCAAGTACGAATATGTATCTCATATTTCAAGTAATAATGGAAAAGTACAGGCTAAACGGTTTGAAACAATATTTTCCAGCAATTTAACAATTAAAAATAATGTGATTTGAATGTGTAATCGTCTATGACCGGCTTGGGTTATACAATAGCGTCCTAGCGACGCGATACGGCTTATTCCCGTGTGTAAGAGGGGTAAGCTCGCACAATCATGCAATATGGGTTATGGCTTGGCCATAAACGTTACACTATTCCTCCAATCCCCACAATCAATATCAATCAATATCTGAACCCTAGGAGAGGGTTCCGTATAGTAATGTGGTTTAAATATGCAGCTAGACAATTACTAAATAAAATAAAAAAAAACATAACCGTAACTTGCCTCTGTTAATTGACTGGATCGGGAATGTCGGTACCGAGGAGGAAGTCAAGTTCGTCTCCGAGATCCTACAGTTGAGAACCTTGGCTTAGAACCATAATGAAACCATTCTAGGTGTGCTAGTTACAATATCTAGAAGTAGACCCTAGTCAGGTTTTAAGTTATTAATAATCTACCGAAAATCGAGCGTCGCAATCTACGTTCGTTATTATTTTAATTAAATAAGTCGGTTATTGATTAATTGGGCAAAATAGCAATTATCGGTTAATTTGGCAAAACTTGTATTTTTAATATATATATATATATATATATATATAACTAGGCTTTTTCTTTTAAATGAGAAAACATGTGATTTGCTTAAATTACTAGATTATTTATTATGAGAAAACTTTATTAATTTTCTTTATAAAATAAATATATCCATTTTATAATCTACGCGTTTAACGACGAAATCAACATTCCAAAAAAATAATAAATCTACGCTACACAATACAGGATCACAGAGAAATAAAGAAAAACTGGGCTTATGACCTTTACAAATTATTTACATAAATTAATTAATCCCTAAGGCGAGATCTGAGTGCCGCGAACGGTCCAAACAGTAGGCCGAAGTCCTGCAACCAGAATGCTAAAAGGCCAGTACTAGTTCTAAATAAATTTTAAATATAAAAAGAAGGAAAGGGGTCTCAGACTTGGTCTTGCAATCTCATGTTGCTGGCTAACGCCTCAACGTACAGGATATCCTGTAGCGTTTGTGTTTCGCCGAGGCTCATCCGACCGATACGGTCGTCGCCTAACGGGGATACGAAACTCCAAAATCCACTTTCAAATCGACAAAACTACTTTCATAATTCGTTTGCAAAATATCGAATTTGAAAATAGAATCCCATTTTAAAATACTTTATTTTTGAAAACTTTCCCGAAAATTTGGGCAACATCTCCTCTGTAATTGGGACAACCCAATCCTGGGACGGTGCCAAAAGTCAACATAAACAATATCCCGAACCAGGGAAAACAATCCAAACCATCCATAATAATATTCCACATAGAAATAATATCCCACAACCAACATAATAAAGATAAAAGCCGGCATAAATATAAAACTGAACCGTAACCGAAACGAATCGGAAACGTACGCATCCAGCGTAAAACCGAACTACCGAAATATACCGCCGCGACGAATGTCACGTGTATCCCCGCAATAGATTCGAAACGATCCCCGCAACGGGGTCGAGACCGCGTCATCACAGACTACCTACGGGAGGGACACAGGGATACGAAAATTACCTCGGGTGCTCGGCTAGAGCTCTCAGATGATAATAAAGAGAATAATCCTCACAAGCACGAAAAAATCTCGAATACTGAGATAGCAGCTCGGAACGCGGAATCGAAAAACCCGAAACCACAGCAGTCCCGAAACAAAGTGTCCACGAGGCCGCGGAACGCAACCAAAGATGCTGGCTCGGGGCCGGGCACGGACAGCGGGTTGGCGGTCGCCGGACAGTGGCCCAGGGGCGCGACCGAAGGAGATGCGGCCGAGGAAGGCGCTGGACGGGGGCTGGGCGCGCTGGAGGCCGGCGGTGAAGGTCGCGGTCGGCGGGGGTCGGCGCTGGAGTGGGTGCTGGAGGGGGTTTACGGCGAGGGAAGCTGGCCGGAGCGGAGGGGAGCATACGGTGTGCTGGTGGCGAGGTCGTCGGAGGCCGACGGGAACGGCCGGAGGAAACGGCGTCGGGGGTCTGGCCGGGCCGGGAGGAGGCGGTGCCGGGTCGGGCTAGGGCACTCGGGGCGGAGGAGCCGAGCGGTCGGGCTCGGGGGTTCTTGGGGAGGAGATGGGTTTGGGAGAGTGAGAGGAAGGGAAAGGAGTGAGGGATGAGAGGGAGAGGAATGAGAAATGAGAGGGGTGCTGTGCTTGCTCGTGAGGGAGAGAATGAGAAATGAGTGGTGGTGGTGAGTTTTTTAAGGGAAAGAGTGGGAGAAAGGTTGTGGAGAGGAGGAGAAGTAGCAGGAGAAATAAGATGGGATGGCCTGGTCGTGGGAAGACCAGGCCAAGTCGTGGGGTGGGGATTTTTTATATATATATTAATATATATAATAATCTGAATTTTAAAAGAAGGAATAAGGATGGGTTCGGAAACGGGATTGGGTTCAGGCTCGGGGTCGGACCCCAGACACCGGATCGGGACAGGGCACAATCAAAAATCCAATAATTAATTTTTTAAAAATAATATTTTCCTAACCGACTAATAATAATAATAATAATAATAATAATAATAATAATAATAATAATAATAATAATAATAATAATAATAATAATAATAATAATAATAATACTAAAACTCCAATTGGGAATCCAGGTCTATGCTGACAAAACAAAATCGAACAAATATCCCAAAAATGCAATAATTCCAATTTATCCAAAAATTCTAGAAAATCAGGTTGCGGGTTTTACAATAAGTAATTCAACAAAAAAGACTTTAAGACTTGAGAGCAACAATGTGATGGTTTATACAACAGGTTTAATGAGACTTTGGCTCGAACTCGATTCGTGTTCGTCCGAGCTTGTGAGCTAAATCGAGTCAATTTCGATCCTTTCAAGTTTCAAATCGGACTTTTAGCTCGATCTTAAGCTGGGCTCAATAGTCAAACTGAGTTCGATCACTCTTTGTTCGGGCTCGTTCGTTCAATTTTTAGCCATATTTGTACTACTAATGTTGTTATAATTCATTTGTATATGTTTATTCCACTTCTCCTTTAAGGGGCTGTTTGGATGCTTGTAACTTCTCGAAAGTGTAAAAATGACACTTTTTACTTGTAATGCAGTACATTTGCAGCATGTATGGCTTCTCAAAATTATGTTTGGACATAGCTTTTTGACCCTCACAAGTGAGGATGATGACTTTCAATGTTTAGATGACATCCAATGTAAAATGATATAATAACCAATTTAATTCCTAATTTATAATCACCAATTAAATCCTTCATTGTCCCTCCCCAACCCGTCCTCGACCTCAAGTCCCTCCCCTCCACTGTCTCGCCTCGGCACCCAGTGCTAGATCCCGACAGTTGGCGCTCGTTCAACGAAGCTTTGAACAGCGGCGGACTCGTTGGATTCGGACAACTTCAGAGCAGTGTTGTTCTTGTTGGATCCGAGTGGCATGGAAGGGATCCGGCGGCTCTAGCTCAGCGAATCCAGTCGGATCTTGCTCCACTTCTTGTGGGCATTCTTCACGATGTCCTCAAAATGGGAGAGGGTCTCCGGCTGGAGGTCGTGGGTGCTGCTCCAGTTGGAGACAGTATTGAGGTCATTGGGGAGGGAGGGGCACCACAACGAGGAAAAGGACGAAGTAGCCGGATTACTTCCGGATCTCAATGTAGGAAGTGGTCACGAAAGTCGCAGAGGAAGTGGAGAGGAGGCGAGTGGTGGTGGTAGGAATTAGGACTGCTCCGTCCCCTTCTCTAGTTTCAACACACTTCCTTCACTTTTTTAATGCTGATAAAATTTGAGAATTTGGGGAGGGGGGGGGGGACAGGAGGTGGAACGTGTCATATATGCTTCACTTGCAACGCACTTTCAGCATCCAACCCAATGCTGAAACTGCGGACACTTTCATTAAAAAGTGACGGTTCCAAGCACTTTCTACACACCTATCGCCATCCAAACAGTCACTAAGAGTAGGTGCTTTCAACCCTCAATCTTGAGCTAGTATACATGTATGTCTTTACAATATCTCTTGTTTAAATTGTATTAGTTAAAATTGTATTAGTTAGACTCACATTTTCGTTGATAATTAGTTATAGGTGTGTTGTTATTTCTATATTTTGTATATAAATTATATGTTATGCCTTTTTTTCTTTTTCTTTTTTTATATTTTGATATCTTTTGCAATTATTATGCCAAATATTACTTACCTGACTAATAAAGAGGTTGGGTTCGGGTTGAAGTTGTGTATGTTTTAACCCGTTTATTAAAATCAATATTCCGTCGAACTTGAGTAACCCTTGTGGATACCCGGGAGAGTCATAAAATCCTGGTTGGATGACGAAAGATCAGTGGATCGAGCCATGGAGGCGTATTATTCCTTCCATTCATAAAAATGATGGGAGTTGGGGGCAGTGGGCCCGAAAGGCAGGCAATGTAGTGTGCACAAAGTCCTGTGCATAACGTCAGGTATCTCAAAAAAAATCAATATTCCTAAATTTCATATCCTAACAAACTATCGTATGTCATGACCACAATATCCTTTGTTCGGTTATGTTAACATGTGCCCTAAGGGCATATGATAACACAGGGGAGGAGCAATATTCGGTTTTGAACCGAAAACTGAACCTAACCTAGCCGAATCGAATAAGAGATTCAATTTAAAAAAAATCGATTCGGTTTCAGTTTTGAAAAATTAGAATTTTATTTTGAGTTTTGGAGGGTCTCGATTTCAGCCCAAAATCGAAAACTGAATAAGACTTATGCAATTATCTAAATACCCTCAATTTTATGCATATTTTGTAACTAAAAATTTGTATATTTCAAAAAACAACAATTCTATGTATACGTTTTAAGTCCAACTTTGATATTTTAATAAGCTAAAAATTACATATAAAGGAAATAAATTCTCTAAAATTATGTAGAATAGGGTGCTCTTGCCAATGGCGCCCCATCAAAAAATTGGAGTTGGTGCCATTGCTAATGGCGTCCCAAAATGTTTTAAATGGAAATGGCGCCCCAAATTAATTTGGGGTGGAGGGCGCCCCATTAAAAAGTTATAAAAAACAATTATCAACGGTCATATTTGTGTCCGTTTGATTAAAACGATTGATTATTTTAACCGTTGTAGAGTGAACCTATATAAATGAGAGAAGATGCGAGAAATTTTCATTCACACTGTAGGACCGTTGAGCACCTCTAGAGGGAGGGTGAATAGAGTGTGCGTGCAGCAAAATAAATATCATAGTTTAAAAATATTTAATATGGCTAGTAAGAGCAGATGAATATTAATATATGAATTGCAGTAAAAGTAAAGAGTTAAGAAGAATCAAACTTAGTGACACAACGATATATACTGGTATCCCTCGTGGAGGACTAGTCCAGTCTCGAGTACTCATGCTGGATGTTAATCTACTATGGCACAAGTTTTAACTGTGTGCTTGCAACTCTTACAACGCCGTGCTTGGGGACGAGTGTACGACAAACTTCAACAACACTGTGCTTGGCGACGAGTGCACGACCGACTCCAGAAGGCATTTGAAAACTAGAATATTTTTTGAGATAGCCTCCGATACAACTCTTTAAACTAAACTCTAGATTGAACTGAACTGATACTAGCTTGGCTAAGAGTAGTATAGGCTAAATATGAAAGTGTATAGCTCGTAGAAAATACTTAAGGAATAGAGAGAAAAGAAAGTGAATGAGATAAGAGAGATTTGAAAATGTGAAAGTTCTTCTCAATTTATAGTGTTTTTATGAACCGAATTTGGGCAGAGTTTGGATGCAGAAATCTCGCATTCGAACATTGGATACAGATATCCAGGATTGACCAAAAACAAGCTTGACCAACTTGACCGAACTTTGGCCGAGTTCTGGTCGAGTTCTGTCAGGGTCAGAACAGAAATATTTTGGGCCATTTTAGATATGGGTTTTGGGCTATTTGTTTGTGGACTTTGGACAGGAAATTCTGTGGATAGGAAGGCTGTATTTTGTGGACTAAAAATAGCTAAGCCAGTACTGATCCGATCAATCTTACACATTTTTCTTGACGCAAATAAAGATAAAAATACAGAAGAAATATGTAAAAAGTCTTGATCTTGATTCCATAACTTTTGGTTCTTGATGACGACGAAATATTTGTAGCAGTAGGTGCAGACATCATGACTTGATACATGTAGCTGTATATTTTACGTATCGACCAAAGTTGACCTTGATTATCAAAATTATGTATGATCATGACCAGTGGGCCAACAATCTCTCCTATTTTGATAATTGACAAACTTTGAGTCTATACCAAAATATTATCTTAAAACTTTGAAAATATACCTGACGTCTAAAATCTAAAAACTTTTGATTTAGGTATACTCATCTCCCCCTTTGTCATGTAATCAAAAGATGGCTTCGTCGCAATTGATGAGCCAAACAACAACAAAGAAACAATAGAGTAATACCAAATATTATATGAAATGACAAGTCACATCACAACTCAAGTAGTATGAAATTAGAACATCAGCACTAGCAGTAGTATATGGAAAGTAAAAGTTTGCATAATAGAAATAAACTTTTATGATAGTCTAACAGTTATCATAAAGTGTCATTACAACTGAACAAAAAATCCAAAATGCAAAAAAATGATTGTGCTACTATAGATCATCATTATCAGAAACATCCACATAACACTAAGTCCAAAATATCATATCAACTCATCGCATCACCGACAGCATCAGCAAGCGGTTGGGTCGGATTAAAATATGCAGTCATTGGGACTAAATAGACAAATCGGATCCTTATCAAGTCTCGGTCCATCAAAAGCAGGGTGATAGATGATAGGTGTCGGTGCAGTATGATGATGAGTCAGCGTCCACTGAATGTCTGGCATGGCATTTCTTAAGATCTGAAGCTGAGATATGTGGCGAAACTCAGTGTCACGATAACGAGTCAGGTCGGCTTGACGTTGCTATCCCTGAAGAGTGAGAAAAGCATCAAATCGCTGATACAGCTCGTCAATAGTGTGACCCGGGGCTGCTGGGGCTAGAATTTTAGCTGAACCGTTTGCTGGAGCTGGAGCTGGAGCTAGAGCAGACGGAGGTGGAGCATCACCAGGAGGATGTGGGAATCTCTTAGACCTAAGAAGCTCTGAAGGCGTTCCAGAGACAGGACATGAATCCAAAGGAATGAAAAGTTTTTGAAAGATTATCGTCAAATGCATAGGGTAAAGGAATGGAAAGCCCTCCGATAGTTGATCATGAGCGTCAACATTGTTTTGAAAAAAAAGGAAATCCCAAAATGAATAATACGGTACATCACAAATAATTCCAAATACGTGATCTCGTTAGTAGAAATCGTCTTTGGTAAGAGAGATAAAATAATAATGCGATGCAACTCATAGAATTGCTGGTTCAAGTTGCGTGCGTATAGCCGTATCCGAGGAACCAGATAGGGATGACATAAACGACTTTGAAAGATTCAAGGGTCATATTGTCGAAAAATTAAACTTTAGTTATATTGACAAGAGCGCCACCATTGTTCGGCACTTGAAAACACCCGCTCAAATCGGCAGAATTAAATTCAAATTCCATCCCGCTAACCGATGAATGAATGCAATCGTCGAATTCTTGCAAGTTACAATAAAACATGTGAACCACATTTTCATAAGTCGGATTTGAAACTTCTAAGAATTCACAACGACCAAGATTTTCAAAAGTATTGAAATATTTCGATAAAACAGTAAAATAATTGTTTTACCCGAACATATTTTACGATAACGAAAATGATCAAACCAACTTATCGATCACTCTAGGAAAAAAAAATAGAGTAGGATTATATTCCTCATCATCATCAGGATGAAAGGGACTAAAGGTTTGACAGGTTCATACTCAAAAGTAGATGATGAGGCAGCATCTTTACTTTTTTTCTCTAATCTAGGTGCCATAACAAAATAGAGAAAAAATAGAGAGAATTATACCTCAAAATGAACATAAATGGATGAGGAAGCCTTCAGAATGCCGTAGATCCAAGAAATTTTGGGTTGGAAAGCCTAAAATGGAGCTTTCTAGGATCTAGGGTTTCAAATTTTAGGGTTTTTGGGAGGCTATTTGCGGCTGTATTGGGGAAGAAGAAGATATGAGGCTGATGTTTCGGTTTGCAGAATATATAAAAATGTTCCCACATAATTCAGTCCGAACTGGATTCGAGTTCGGTCCGAGTTCGACCGTCTTGAATGTTGGTTAATTTATGCGTAATGAATGATAAAAGTTACCTAAAAACTTGGAATTCGTTGATTAATTAATATCCATTACCTTGGGTTAGCTGTAGGGACCGGATCCTAGATAACGGTAGTCCGAAGACACTTGGCACCTTGTCGCTTAGACTTCTACACCTTATTGACAGAATGACCCTTTCGGCTTTTACCAAAGTAACTTTGATTAATAAATCGTTGAATTTTAAGTTTTAAGTATTTTTATTAATCATAACACATTATGATTCCGAAAATTCAAGAATGCCTAGCTCGCGATGCAAATAGTTTAAACGATTTTTGACTAGTAGTTTTGTGAATATATCTGCTAGTTGGTGATCTGTGTCAATAAATTCTAGACAAATATTTTCATATTGTTGGTGATCACATAAAAAGTGGTGACGTATTTCTATATGCTTAGTGCATGAGTGACATACATGGTTCTTACTCAGATTAATAGTGGTAGTGTTATCACAGAATATGGGAATCGTAGTGTAGTACATATTATAGTCTTCTAAAGTTTGTTTCATCTATAAAATTTGAGCACAACAACGTCTTGCGGCAATATACTCAGCCTCAATTGTTGATAATGCTACAGAATTTTGTTTCTTACTAAACCAAGAGACTAAAACTTTACCTAGAAGATGACACATACCGTTGGTACTTTTACGGTCTACTTTGCATCCAGTAAAATCAGAATCCGAGTAATCGATCAGGTCAAACGATATAGTTTTGGGATACCATAAGCCGACAGTATAAGTTTCTTTAAGGTATCGAAAGATACGCTTAACGGCGCATATGTGTGATTCCTTAGGGTTAGCTTGATATCATGCATATATGTAAATAGTAAAGATAATATAAGGGCAACTAGCAGTTAAATACAGTAAACTACTAATCATATCTCGATACTTACGCTGGTCGACTGATTTTCCACTTTCATCAAGGTGAAGTCAAGTTGGTGTAGCCATTGGCATGCCGATAGGCTTTACATTATCGAAGTCAAACTTATTTAGTAAGTCCTTCGTGTACTTGGCTTGATTGATGAAGGTTCCCTGCGAGTGTTGTTTGATCTGAAGTCCTAGGAAGTAGTTGAGCTCTTCCATCATACATCTCAAACTCACTCTGCATACACTTAGCAAAATCTAGACAAAGTTTTTCATTAGTAGAATCAAATATTATGTCATCAACATTTATTTGCACAAGTAAAATACTATCATCTGAAGTTTTGATAAACAAAGTTGTATCAGTCCTCTTTTTGAAAAAAAAATCATTTTCAAGTAGGAAAGTACTTAGGCGTTCATACCAAGCACGAGGTGCATGTTTGAGTCCATAAAGTGTCTTTCTTAACTTGAAAACGTGATCAGGTTTTTAAAAATTCTCAAAACTAGGGGGTTGGTTCACAAAAACCTTTTCTTTTATAAACTCATTAAAAAATACATTCTTAACATCCATTTGAAAGAGTTTAAAATTATGAAAATATGTGAATGCACAAAATATACGAATAAATTCTAGTCTAGCAACAGGAGCATAAGTCTCGTCATAATCAATTTCTTCTTCTTGATTATAACCTTATGCTACTAGACGTGCTTTGTTGCGTAGAATATGTCCATCCTTATGTAGTTTATTTTATAACACCCATTTGATACCAATTATTGATTGATCAATAGATTTAAAAACAAGTTCCCAAACTTGGTTTCTCTTTAATTGATTAAGTTCCTTTTGTATGGTATCAATCCAAAATTTATCAAGAAAAGCATTTGCTACTGATTTAGGTTCTACTTCAGAAATGAAAGCTACATTAGCTGTTATGTCTCTAGTAGAAGAATGCGTACCTACTCCCTTGGATACATCACCTACAACATGTATTTTTGGATGGTCTGGCATGAATTTCATCTTCTTAGGCATACTCTCTAGATAGTTTTTCGGTAGCAGTATCTTCAGGTGCCTTGGATTTCCTTCGTACATCTTTGTTATCACTGTCGCTAGATTTTTGAATGTTGAGATCATCAAAGGAAACATTAATAGATTCTTCAACAATCATAGATCTCTTATTGAAAATCCTATATCCCTTACTCTTGACAGCATACCCGAGAAATATCCCTTCATCTGCCTTCGAATTGAACTTACCCAAGTTATCCTTGGTATTCATGATAAAGCAACGACATCCAAAAACTTTAAAATAAGAAATATTAGAAATCTTTTCAAACCATAATTCATAGGGGGTTTTTTCGATATAGGTCGAATTAACAGCCTATTCAAAATATGATAGGCTGTATTTACAGATTCTGCCCAAAAATATTTTGGAAGATTGTGTCGGTTCACTACACCAAAAGAAGGATTTCCCAACATAATCTTTTTTAGAGTACTAACGGTTTTCTATCGTTACTAATTACTAACAGTAAAACATCGTTAGTATAAAAAAAACCCGTTAGTATAAATATAAAAAACTAATACTTAATATAAATAACACATAATATTAAAATTGTAACTGGTTAAAACCGTTGGAAAAGTTCATAAAAAAGTAAACAAATAAAAAAACCCATCCGTTGTCTTTCCGATGGCTTGAAATAAGTGTTATGGGGGGAAACACTTTTCGTTCCCCCCCAATTTTTTCCCGAGTCTAAAAAGACTGGAGCATCTCCCTCTCCCCCACAAAAGTTTCTTCTTCTTTTCGGCTGGAATCTCCTCCCCCCCACCGAGCATCTCCCCCCACCCCACCCCAAAGTGAAGAGCTCTCTTCTCTTCCATTCGGCTGGGCTGGAGCATTTCCCGGGCCGGAGCATTTCTCGGCTGGAGCATCCCTCCAAATTGAAGAGTTCTCTTCTCTCTCACACACTCCCTCTCTCTCTCTGAAGGTAAACCTGCCTCTTCCTAACATTTTTCTATTCCCCCCATTTTTAGGGTAAATATAATTTTAGGGCAAAATTTTCAAAATATAGAAAGAAATTTTAAAGGTATGCTAACATAATCTAATTTAAAGTTGTTTGATGGTGATTTATGTGAATATTTTCATAGTTCTTGTAGTTTATTGATTCTTACGATTTTAATAATTTTCAATTGTGAGAAAGAGTAGTTAACTACTTGTGAGTAGTTGTGACTGCAGAGCATTACTTCTTAAGGCATAAAACTTAATTCTCACACTTGTCATTTATGCTTAATGTTATACATACTGATTATGCAATTTCGAGGTCTCATTGTTAAAGTTTGGGTATAATTTTAAATAATTTGTATTTTTTTATTACCATCTTTAACTACTTGTAATCGGTATGGACACTCCAATATGTGTCTAACACGGACACGACAAAATGTGGTACAAGAATATGCAATTTCTGGGGTTTCACATTAGGTTTTGGGAGTTCAAAATAACATGAAAATTGTTAAAACTATATTAGGATATAAATTATAGAAGGTTAAAGTTGAAACATGATTGAATAAGTTATTTATGAATATATTTATGTTTGTTTTGGTGAGTAGTTGCATGTTTGTAGAGTGAAATTATAACACGACAATTGCTTTATGTGGATAAAATACTTTACGACACTACATGGACATATGCTATGTTATATGGATAATGTAGTTGCATATTTGTGAGTCATAGGCTATGTTATGTTGAAGAGTGAGTGAAAACAAATTTATGGTGCACAATTGAAAGGATCATACAATGTCTAATACGTGTTAATGAGGATCACGAATTTGTGGTGCACAATTGAAAACAAATAATTTGACCTTTTATATTGTAGAATTCATGTTATATAAATTATAATTTCTTCACTTGAATAATGTAGTAGGAGACTCGTCCATGTACATGTATTTATTTATTACAATTTGTGATAATACCAGTTTTTACCATTATAAATTTTGCTTTGCCTGATAATCCCACCCCCTGCTAACAACTTAAAACTCTACGATGGATCTGGATTCTCTCTTACATAATTCCTGAGGAGCAATATGGTCTAACTCCACTATTTGTTTTGAAACTTAAGGTTTTTCTTAATAATGGCAGTATAAAGCTCGTCTTAGCCACAACTTAAACTCCAGGTCGGTAGATGATCTGAGTTTTCTCTTAGTTAACACATCCCTTAGTTAAACTTAAGCAGCATATGCATCTCTCTTATCCTTCAAAGCAAATCCTTTTCAAATTCATTGATCCTTTATATAACTGTTAGTAGAAAGCAGATGATCTAGGTCATCTCTTAGATAACTCCACGCGCTAGTAAGAACTTAACTAGAATATGCATGGCTCCAGTCCTTAGCATAATCCTTAATTCATCTGTCAGAAGAAGTGTCTTTATTGATAACTGAATTGTATCCATGCTTGTTAAAATAAATTCTTTGTGCGAACAGAACGTCTGCTGTTACAAATTTTATGATCCTTTCAATGGAAAATAATTATCTACTGGTTTTCATGATCTAATTTGTCTTAATCTTGCTTGTTTATTAGGTTCACATTTGAAAAAGGGATAAAGGTTATTGCTACTATGTCAAGACGTTCAAGAGAGTGGCTTAAAAATCCTCAAAGAAATAATGTCGAATACATAGAATGTGTTCGATATTTCTTGAACTTTGTGGAGAACCACTCACCACCCGGGATCAGCACATGTCCATACCCTTGTGTGAAGTGCAAAAATTCTAAACGATTTCTTTTTGAAACAGTTGAGAAACACTTGGTCATAATTGGAATGGAATCGATGTATGATGAGTGGTGCTTTCACGGAGAGAGGAATAACATGAACGTAGTGGTGGATCCTACACCACATGTTATTGAAGAGGTTCAGACCCAAGATAAAATCCAAGAAGAACATGGCGGTGATGCAGGGGGTACGCTCGGGGACTATGTTGATGATGCTTATGGAGTACATGATATGACACAAGTTCGTGGTGAGACGTATGTAGCTTCTAGTAGTTCATTTGTCCCCGATCTTGATCATGGTAATAAGTACCATGAATACAAGAGAAAAGCAAATGAGAAACTGTATCCTTCATGTGAAGATGGGCTTACAACTTTATGTGCAATTATAGAGCTTTATAACTTAAAAAAGGAGTTCAATTGGTCAGAAAATAGCGTTACTGAGTTGTTAAAGCGATTGAGACGGTGGCTTCCAAAGGAAAATACACTACCTGACAAGTATCCCATAATGAAACAAATGCTGAAAGATTTGGGAATAAAGGCCAATTGCATTCATGCATGTGAGAATGATTGCATGTTGTATTGGAAGGAATATGCGGATGTGGTAGAATGCCCTAATTGTCAGACTCCCAGGTTTAAAGTTAAGGAGATAAAGTGTGGAAAAGTAGAAAAAGTCACAAAACAACCAAGAAAAGTTTTGAGACACTTTCCTCTAATTCCAAGATTAACTAGATTGTACACTATACATGGATAGTACGCCAGATACAATGGCACAAGGAAGCAAAATCTTCTTGGCAATCCATGCGTCATCCTATCGATTCGGCTGAATGGAGATCGCTTAAAAGTAAGTGGCCAGAGTTTGCTAGAGAGGGGCGTAACGTTTGGCTTGGTATTGCTACCGATGGATTCAATCCACATGGAGTGTTATCTAGTGGTTACAGCTGTTGGCCCATATATAGGATTCCTTATAATCTTCCCCCCTCGTTATGCATGAAATCACAATTCCAGATGATGTGTTTATTAATTTCTGGGCCGAAAGCACCGAGTCAGGACATTGATGTATACTTAGAACCTCTTGTAGATGAGTTGAAGCAACTTTGGGCGGAAGGAGTGCCAGCGCTTGATATGGACAAAGGAGAACTTTTTACTTTGAGAGCAATGTTATTGTGGGTAATCCATGATTTTTTGGCATTTGGTAACTTATCTGGTTGTGTAACACATGGTTATAAAGCCTGTCCTGTTTGTGCTATTGAGACAGAGTCAGAGCGTGTTGGTAATAAGAATGTTTACATAGAGTATAGGAGATTTCTGAAGGATGATCACCCGTATAGGAAAGTGAAACACGGATGGTATAAAGATGTAGAGCACAAGGAACCTCCAACACGATTGACAGGACCAACCCTTTTAGAGAGGCTTGATCGTATCAAGTATGTACCTGGTAAATTAGTCAAAGCTACTTGCAAGAAGCGAATGGCAGTTGAGGTGGATGGTAGTGAAGATTGCACTTTAGATGAGGATAACAACGAAGAAAGACCAGCATGGTATAAAAAGTCAATTCTTTTTTATTTAGAGTACTGGAGTAGTCATAAAGTACGACATACTATTGATGTGATGCACACTGAGAAGAATGTGGCTGAACATCTTATTAATTTGATGTTTGATAGGGGAAAACAATCCTCTAAGTATGCACTTGATAAGGCTTAGAAGATGCATTTTTGTCAAGTATTAAAAGATGTAAAGCTTCCTTCATGCCTTGCAACTAATTTGGGTAGCCTTGCAACTATTCAACCACCCAGTTTATATATTAAGAAGTCATATGACTATCATGTCATTATCCAATATTTTCTTCCAGTTATGGTTCAACATGCATATCCAAAGATTCGTGAGTTGAAACGAGCTATTTTGCAAGTAAGCTTGTAGTTCAACATATTGTGCTCAAAGGTCTTAGTTCGAAAGCATGTCCAAGCTGCCAAAGATATGATTGCCAAGGCATTATGTATTTTGACACATTATTTTCCATCGCACTTCTTCGATATAAGTATCCACCTAATGGTACATCTAGCTGATCAAGCTCCACTTTGCGGACCTACAGGATATATATGGATGTATCCATTTGAAAGGTGATATATTCATCTTATATATTTTTGTTTCTTTGCTAATTTATTATCACTATAATATTTTTAACGAGTGTGTGTTTCATGTTGATATAAGGGCTATGAAGGAGTGCAAAAACATACCAACCAACAAACGTTATGTGGAAGGGTCAATTTCTGAGGCATATATTGTTTCAGAATCTGTTAGATATGCTATGGAATATATGCCAAATCCTCGTGATGGTAACCATAGTTCTAGTCAAGCACTTTTTTTAGATGAAAATGGTGATGATATGTACGAGCGCTCCATTCTTGAGGATAAAACTATCAAGTTATCTGGTGTACAACGCATACAAATTCGGAGATGGATACTCTTTAGGATAAATATACCTGAACGAGATGAATATTACAGGTGTGATATTCTTTCATATTTTAAAACTACATATGTGTATTTCTTTTTTCAGTTTATATAATAAGATTTTTGAATTTGTAGTATGTATCGCTCATTCTTGGAAGATGGTCCTCGTGGTAAAAGAAGAGTTACTACAAAGACAAAAGTGGTAGTACAATCTGAATTTATTGATTGATTACACAAAAAGGTGTATAAAATTTAATTCTAAAAGCATAGTTTAGTTATACTTTGTGGTCTTGATTAATGTATTTGAGTGGCTTGTATTAACAGCTGTTGGAAGAAAAATGCATGGACTCATTATTGTGGCGGTACGTTAGTGGGCCAAAGTGGGAAGCCAAAACTCATATGAAGTATAGGGTGAATGATTATGTATTCTCTCCCCAACACGATGACGATACTCTTTCGACATAAGGCAGCGGTGTTTGTATGGATGCAATCACTACATTTGTCACAAGTACAAAAGATATGAACCCTATGGATGATAACATTACTTGGTATGGTATTATCAAAGAGATTATAGAGGTTGATTATTATGAATTTCAACATGTAGTATTCTATTGTGATTGGGTGAATATTGGAGACAAGACCAATGGTTGTAAGATCTGTCCGGACTCCAACTTGTTGAAGGTGAACTTAAAGAAGCTCAAGAGTGCTGACGGGGATTATGATGAGCCAGCCATTCTTTCATCCGAAGCGAGTCAAGTTTTTTATATTAAAGATGCACAAAATCCTGATTGGTCTATTGTTCGACGTTCTCCAAAGCGTATGCCAGATGGTATTGATGATTGTGCCATACCAACAAGCTTCCAATCCATTATGAAAGAACAACCTAACTTGGCACCATTATTAAAATGTATTGAGCCTAAATAAATCTAATATTTTGAAAACAATGGTATTGATTATCATTTTGGACAAACATGACAAAGATAATAGGAAGGGTGATTTGGTTATGTGCAAATTAATGTATTAATAGTTGCTGGATTGACATGTCGGAAACAAGGAAAAGGAGTTTAAATCGGAATTCAAAATGAGATTCTCAAGGGTTATTCCAGGAATCTCTCAAGGAATCCTAACAGTGATTGAGTATCTTCTCATCCTAACATCTTAATTTATATATCCTATAGCAGGCTCGTAGTAGTACAACTAAGTCGTTGCGCTACTACGAAATCGCACTAATGCGAATCTCGACCTGCATGGGCCACCACTAAAAACGTGTTACGACCCGTACCCTAGAGTTAGGGCACGAGAACGTAACAACGCCCAGCCTACGCCGCAGTATCGGTGGTAGAACGCTGTCCTAGGTCTCAATGCATCTAACAGTATAAGACTAAACAGTTTATACTTCCCGAATGGGGGTGACATAGCAGAATGTAAACTCAATCACATCTAAGGTAGAGCATAAAGGAAGATAGATAAAACATGAAATCGAAAAGAGATACAACAGATAGAAGTCTAAGTATCTAAGATACAAACTCAGAATACATCTCAAAACTCAAATACAGTAATCCATAAATACAACTCAAGATGACTGAAAATAAACTATAAGCAAAAACCCTAGCTATCTATGCAACCTCTACTGTCTCCTCTAGGCTAGCAAGCAACCTCCAGGCTATCTATAAAATTTATCAACGGGTCCAGTCAGGACTGGAGCGAGCACAGTACATCTCAACAGATCATAGCAGGTTAGAAAATATAATCATGCAGTAAAGTAATATACAGGATCTGAAGGAAATACAGTATGTAAACAGAGAAAGAGAACTGTAATAGAAATATCTACTATAAGTAGAGAGCTAACAGTGGCTAGTGAGTCAGAGTACAATATAAACATATGAATGGCATAGGAGATTCTGGGAACTATACTATAGAGTGATTCTGGGAACTGCACTACTTGGATATTATTCACATATTTACTTCTACTCCCCTGTACCCCCAATCAATACACAAGGATCCAACCAGATTATGTTATGATTCTATACAAAGGCCTACAAGGGGTGATACATGGATAGCCCATAAATCTGTGATTCTGGGAATGCCCACAATGGGGTGATTCTGGGAATGCCCATAAATGGGTGATTCTGGGAAGACTCTGTGATCATGAGAGTATATGTCACAAGTGATCGAAGAACCGTGAAGCATAGTGATACACCATGTAAGTGAAACGCACAGAACATGTAGTATACGATGCTCCCTGAGGGGATAACATCTCAAGAAAGGATCCATATAGTACTAATCCGTGTTACCAACGTGACAGCATCAAGTATAGTAATCTAAAGCAGAAAAATAATTCTAATATGATATAAAATGATCAGAGAATGTACTCGCCTGATATCTGAATGTCCAAGGTAAAGATACTGTCCGAGGAGAGGTGTCTGGCTCCTAATTAGAACAGCACAAGTCACAACATGTCCAGAAGGGTAATATAAAGCACTACAATACATTCTACATGAATCTAGGTCAAACTAGGCCAAAGTCAACCCTTGGTCAACTCTGGTCAACTGCACTAGTCAAACAAGGTCATGTCCTAACCCAGCGAGTCTTACTAGGCCTAACCAAGACTATCCTAGCAAGCACACATCAATACAAGGCTATACAAGCCAACATACACCCAACTCTATACAGCATGCAATTATTCAATACTCAAATAGGCAAGAATTCACACTGGATATACACTAGGTAATCTATTACTTTAAGCTATATATGTCTACACATATATACACATGCATATATTGGTATTCAATATTAGGTCTATAATCATGGCATTTTAAATGGTTATATAAACTTATATATTACAACACAATATGCTAACATATATATAATATACATACATAGCTAAGTTAACTGTATTCATAAATACTTATTTAAGAGGCTATGTGTGTGTATGTGTACATGGCAAAGGGGCAAGTGAGGGTTAAATGGGCATACATAGTGTATACATATCAAAGAGTGTCAAAGTGTAAGTGAACAAAGTGTCAAGTGTGATAGGGTCAACATAGTGTAAGGGGTATATGAGGTAATATAGGATTTGTGTTAACATAGAACATTACATCTCATTAACTTGTATATTGCATACATTACATCTATTACTACATTACATTCATGCTTGCATTCATTCATCATTCATTTATTCTCTTGTACTACTATATGTACCATACATTACATACTATGGAACCTACATATTCATTACAAGCCATACTTATACATGCTTATATTAGATAGGATACTTACACCTCATACATCATTTATTTAACCATTTACTCATGCTTGCATTCTCTATTTAATTACATAATGTATATACATTAACATGGGTTAAAATCAAATAGAACATTATATTACACACAAGGGTGCACAAAATGCATATGCCGAATAGTAACTCCTACTAATAATCAATACTGTACCATCTCAGCATGAATTAAAATCTAGATTAAAATATGTTATAGATCTATGTGTTAGCTTTCCGAAACTTCAAACGGATCGCGTTTTCGTTTCCGGAAACTCCCGGAATCGCGAAAACACCGTGAACGCATTTGTCTTTCGTACAGCTGACACTCAAATAATTCTCCAGAAAGTTACAGAAAGAATTAGGCTTATTAATACATGTTTTTGGAAAGCTAACATCAATACGCTTCTTTTAAAAAAACGGAAGATTAAACCGAGCTTTGAGCTAAAAGTTATGATATTTCTAAGTTAGGGCTGAAATTAAAAACGTGGATAAAAATCATAACGGATTTAGATAGTTTGAGCCAAAAGAATACACAATATATATCCTAATTATCCACAACAATAATGACAATAATAATATGAGGAACCACACTCACAAACTTGATTATAATCATCATGAACCATTTATTACATATATAAATATAGATACACTCTCATTACAATATATATATATATATATATATATATATATATATATATATATATATATATATATATATATGTTACATGAACACATCTATAAGAGATACATGAATGAAATGTAAAGTACTCAAGAACACATCTATACATATTCAAATCTGAGATTTAATATGAATTAATTCATTTAATCAATATTTTAAATATAAAGTGTGTCCAAGTTTGGGGGTTTTCCCCATGAACACAAGACACAACAATAATACAATAGAAATCCCTAAAGGACACATAATGGACACAAGAGGACACAAAATAGGGACACAACAATGGGGGTCATTTCTATGGTTAAAACTTTCCTAAATGCAAAATGAAGAAATAAAAGAGAAGAAAATATTACCTAAAGGAGAGAAAATCCAAGGAGAAAGGCTTCTTCCTTGGGAGAGCTTGAGAGCACTTGGGGAAGAAGACTTCTCAAAAAAAGGAAATAAGATGGGAGTCCTATTAGGGCCGGCCACAATGGTTATCCCCCCTCCTCATTGAATATTACAAGTTTGCCCCTCCCTTAGTTACAAGTGTTTAAAACAATTTTGGTTAGGGTTTGGGGGTAAAAGGGTCAAAATAAAAACTCTAACTGGTTAACCTAATAATTAGAATTATGACTAATTTTTCTAACATGACTAATTAAAATGTGGGCCATGGCTAACTAATGCATGGGTCCAACTAGAGTCTAAGTTACCCCGGGTCCCCGTTACAAGTCGGATTGAGATGAAATTCGAACCCGACTCAAATAATCCCAAAACAATATCATAAATAATAAAATAATATCAAAATAATTCAAAGAGGTCAAATACAAAATATCCTTAGGCCAGAAATGATATTAAAATATCATAATCACATGGTTAGGCTCCAGGTCAAACAGTCTCTAGGGTTTCACTAGCAAAACGTCAAAACCACAAGTCATTGATTTAAATAATTTTAAAATGATTTAAAATCACCAAAAATCATATCATGAATTAAATATCATTATTAAAATAATTATAAACACGAAATTTTAAAATTACTCTCATTTGGAAAACTGGGTGCTACAACTCTACCCACCTTAGAAAAATTTCGTACTCGAAATTTAAGATCGATAGTACTCCTTCTAGAGCCTCTAACCTACCCAATATCTAAGGTAACACTTCCTAATACTGGAATAATAAACAGACATCTAAATAGTGTCAATCTAGGAATACCTCCAACACTGCTCTGCTGTACGGCGGTAATGGAACTTCAATAAAATATGGACTGGAACCTATATCCAAGGGACTGGACCTATTTTAAAGTGGTCTTAACTAAGGATGAAAAGGAACTGATCATAGGCTATAGGTATGCTCAAACTATTATCTTTCTATTAACCATCTATTAATACATTCTATTACCATAGGAACGATGCATTACTAAGACATATAGGCCCCTATCTCTCATAACACATTTATACTCACCAAAAGACTAGTACATCCTATCAAGGCTGACACTATAATCTCTCATAAATCTCATAAGCTACATGTTTATAGACACAAATCCCCACATCAAGGACTAACCTATATATATCTACAACTGATACTAATGGGGTGACGTCCCTATTTCCCAACAATAAAGGTCTAAAAAATTTTATCTAAATCATACAATTTGAAGGAATAGTATACAAGGTCAGGACATACCGTAGCAGTTGGAAGTCTCACCTAGGTACACTAATCATTCTAGGTCAAAACAGTACTATGGTATCAACACACAAACAATCTAGGGTGTCCTAATTGGGAAGGTAAGGGAACAACAATCATCAAGGTTGTAGGGCTGTCTAGCATCCTATATAAAAATTGGTCATTAACAAGCAACTAAGAAATTATTAAAAGGTTACTATTCCATAAAATGGCAAAAATTGAAAATTTAGGCACAACAAATCACAAATAGATTTTTGTCTTGACACGATCTAAGTTGATCAATTTCGGGATAAAACGAGATTTGGACAAGAAGGAAAATCAATGAAATCAAAGTATGAGCACGAGCATCCAATGATGGAGGTTCAGGTCATGATTAAATTTAATTCGACTGAGTACGAATACGATGTTCATAGGCGATGAAAAGATTTCAAGGAGAATTGTCAAGGCTGTCGCGAATGAGACTCTAGGGTCAAGTTTAACTATGTCTCCATTCTCATAGATTGATACATGAAAAAGCGAACCAAAGTGCAATAGGTTGATCAGACCATCATGTACTGGTTCTGATTAGATAATATGTTAGTGGGTGGCCACCCAATAAAATATGTCATGACCAAGCTCGAAAATAGGTAAGCTTGCAAAACTAAGGCTAATTTAGCAGCACAAGATATAAGGGTGGTAATGATGAAAGGAATTACATAGTCCAAGTTTCTTAACCAACGGGTCAAGTAATCAGATAAGGTACAAGGTTAAGCATCTAAGGAAATAAGCAGAACATCATCACATATCGGGTCGAAAGAATTGAGTCAAGGCTGGATTTCTAATTAAAATAAGAAGAAATTTTAGTATAATGGTAGAGGTTATAGCTTAGCCAGTTGACCAGAAAATCATATCAAGAAAATAGAGTACAAGAAGACGGGTTTTAGTGGGACATGATATACCTACACGAAGGTGAGCTTGTCTAGGTCTTGCATATAAGATTTGTTGGAGGGTAACAGCTAGTATTACATTCCGAATATCAAAGTCACGATAAGGAACTTAAGGATCTCAATTAGAAAGTGGGAGTTCAAGAGGTGGTAATTAATGCACAAAAATAATAAAGATCGAGTTAGTCATTTGCTTCTGATACTCTTAAGTTCATCTGGTCATAACTTGCCAATCATATCTTTACCTCACCAGTCTCCATATGAAAATTTAACCTTTACTTAAACCCTTACCATGACTACCGTAGGCAATTCCTAATTTCCAAACATCACTCTTGAAGCACAGCCCTCACATTTAGGAATCAACATTAACCATTTATTTAAATTTCCAAGTTCTTTCACCTTGTCTTAAATTTGACCAAAAACCTCTAAATCCCGTTTACGAATTCCTTGAACTTGTTCAAATTGTTCTCCTCGTATTATTTAATTTAAATCTCTAGGCCTTACAAAACTTATCTTCCATCATAAAATCAACTTCCGTATTTTCTTCGACATACACCCTTGAATATTATTCTCCTAAAAATATTTCACAACAATCTCTAAACTTCCATAACTTTGTGTTCTCTCTATCCCTAGTCATTTCCTCGCAACATCTTGTTTAATATCCTTATTAAACATAATTAACTTCTCTTTTCCATTACTAACCTTCTACATAGCCTCAGAGTAAAAGTTTTCCCCAGAATCAATAACCAAGATTTTCTAAGTTCTCAAAACTAGGTTGACCTCTGATATCCTCATTAGTTTTGAATACACCTATAAACTATCTCATAACCCCAAAATTTCTCTAAGTGTAATTGTTTCCAGATTGGCAGTATATATCTCTTTATTCTATTCGAGACCTTTACCACATTTCTATCTCAAGTTTCCATATGGAACACTCCACATTTGATTTCCTTTAGATCATCATAAAATAACCAGTTACGTCTTCTCTTAGCTACATAATTTACGTCACTTCCTTAGCCTTCTCCATGCAAAAGATACGAAGATTCAAGGGTTTCGAAGTACATCAGGTAGGGACGACAAGATATGGGTAATTAATGTAATGAGACAGAGTTTAAGATAAGAGGTAAATAAGAATACAAGAGAATAATGGCGAGAAAGAATAATGAAGATATGTTCTTTCTCATCGGTTCAAACGAGAGGAACCCATCAAGCTTAAATTCAATAGCAAGGAATGAGGGTGAATCCAAACAAGAGAAAAATGAATTCTAATTGAAGTTCAAAATGAGTTTCTCAGGGGTCGTCCCAGAAATCTCTCAAAGAATCCTAAGTGTGATTGAGTATCTTGGATTTGAAAATATTAATCTAAATACAAAATTAAATCAACAACTACAAAATTTTATCAAAATCATCAACTAATACCAGGATTCAAAGTTCTACAATGAATCCACAAAATCAAATTCAAATCAAGGAAAAAGGTGAATCAAAACAAGGAAAAGGAGTTTAAATCGGAATTCAAAATGAGATTCTCAAGGGTCATCCCAGGAATCTCTCAAGGAATCCTAACAGTGATTGAGTATCTTCTCATCCTAACATCTTAATTTATATATCCTATAGCAGGCTCGTAGTAGTACAACTAAGTCGTTGCGCTACTACGGAATCGCACTAATGCGAATCTCGACCTGCATGGGCCACCACTAAAAACGTGTCACGACCCGCACCCTAGAGTTAGGGCACGAGAACGTAACAACGCCCAGCCTACGCCGCAGTGTCGGCGGTAGAACGCTGTCCTAGGTCTCAATGCATCTAACAGTATAAGACTAAACAGTTTATACTCCCCGAATGGGGGTGACATAGCAGAATGTAAACTCAATCACATCTAAGGTAGAGCATAAAGGAAGATAGATAAAACATGAAATCGAAAAGAGATACAACAGATAGAAGTCTAAGTGTCTAAGATACAAACTCAAAATACATCTCAAAACTCAAATACAGTAATCCATAAATACAACTCAAGATGACTGAAAATAAACTATAAGCAAAAACCCTAGCTATCTATGTAACCTCTACTGTCTCCTCTAGGCTAGCAGGCAACCTCCAGGCTATCTGTAAAATTTATCAACGGGTCCAGTCAGGACTGGAGCGAGCACAGTACATCTCAACAGATCATAGCGGGTTAGAAAATATAATCATACAGTAAAGTAAGATACAGGATCTGAAGGAAATACAGTATGTAAACAGAGAAAGAGAACTGTAATAGAAATATCTACTATAAGTAGAGAGCTAACAGTGGCTAGTGAGTCAGAGTACAATATAAACATGTGAATGACATAGGAGATTCTGGAAACTATACTATGGAGTGATTCTGGGAACTGCACTACTTGGATATTATTCACATGTTTACTTCTACTCTCCCGTACCCCTAATCAATACACAAGGATCCAACCAGGTTATGTTATGATTCCATGCAAAGGCCCACAAGGGGTGATACATGGATAGCCCATAAATCTGTGATTCTGGAAATGCCTACAATGGGGTGATTCTGGGAATACCCATAAATGGGTGATTCTGGGAAGACTCTGTGATCATGAGAGTACATGTCACAAGTGATCAAAGAACCGTGAAGCATAGTGATACACCATGTAAGTGAAACGCACAGAACATGTAGTATACGATGATCCCTGAGGGGATAACATCTCAAGAAAGGATCCATTTAGTACTAATCCGTGTTACCAACGTGACAGCATCAAGTATAGTAATCTAAAGCAGGAAAATAATTCTAACAGGATATGAAATGATCAGAGAATGTACTCGCCTGATATCTGAATGTCCAAGGTAAAGATACTGTCCGAGAAGATATGTCTGGCTCCTAATTAGAACAGCATAAGTCACAACATGTCCAGAAGGGTAATATAAAGCACTACAATATATTCTACATGAATCTAGGTCAAACTAGGCCAAAGTCAACCCTTGGTCAACTCTGGTCAACTGCACTAGTCAAACAAGGTCAAACAAGGTCATGTCCTAACCCAGCGAGTCTTACTAGGCCTAACCAAGACTATCCTAGCAAGCACACATCAATACAAGGCTATACAAGCCAACATACACCCAACTCTATACAGCATGCAATTATTCAATACTCAAATAGACAAGAATTCATATTGGATATACACTAGGTAATCTATTACTTTAAGCTATATATGTCTACACATATATACACATGCATATATTGGTATTCAATATTAGGTCTATAATCATGGCATTTCAAATGGTTATATAAACTTATATATTACAACACAATATGCTAACATATATATAATATACATACATAGCTAAGTTAACTGTATTCATAAGTACTTATTTAAGAGGCTATGTGTGTGTATATGAACATGGAAAAGGGGCAAGTGAGGGTTAAATGGGCATACATAGTGTATACATATCAAAGAGTGTCAAAGTGTAAGTGAACAAAGTATCAAGTGTGATAGTGTCAACATAGTGTAAGGGGTACATGAGGTAATATAGGATTTGTGTTAACATAGAACATTACATCTCATTAACTTGTATATTGTATACATTACATCTATTATTACATTACATTCATGCTTGCATTCATTCATCATTCATTTATTCTCTTGTACTACTATATGCACCATACATTACATACTATGGAACCTACATATTCATTACAAGCCATACTTATACATGCTTACATTAGATAGGATACTTACACCTCGTACATCATTTATTTAACCATTTACTCATGCTTGCATTCTCTATTTAATTACATAATATATATACATTAACATGGGTTAAAATCAAATAGAACATTATATTACACACAAGGGTGCACAAAATACATATGCCGAATAGTAACTCCTACTAATAATCAATACTGTACCATCTCAGCATGAATTAAAATCTAGGATTAAAGTATGTTATAGATCTATGTGTTAGCTTTCCGAAACTTCAAACGGATCGCGTTTTCATTTCCGAAAACTCCCGGAATCGCAAAAACACCGAGAACGCATTTGTCTTTCGTACCGCTGACACTCAAATAATTCTCCAGAAAGTTACAGAAAGAATTAGGCCTATTAATACATGTTTTTGGAAAGCTAACTTCAATACCCTTCTTTTAAAAAAAAACGGGAGATTAAACCGAGCTTTGAGCTAGAAGTTATGATATTTCTAAGTTAGGGCTGAAATTAAAAACGTGGATAAAAATCATGACGGATTTAGATAGTTTGAGCCAAAAGAATACACAATATATATCCTAATTATCCACAACAATAATGACAATAATAATATGAGGAACCACACTCACAAACTTGATTATATAATCATCATGAACCATTTATTACATATATAAATATAGATACACTCTCATTATAATATATATATATATATATATATATATATATATATATATATATATATATATATATATATATATGTATATATATATATAATACACAAATCTATATATGTTACATGAATACATCTATAAGAGATACATGAATGAAATGTAAAGTACTCAAGAACACATCTCTACATATTCAAATATGAGATTTAATATGAATTAATTCATTTAATCAATATTTTAAATATAAAGTGTGTCCAAGTTTGGGGGTTTTCTCCATGAACACAAGACACAACAATAATACATTAGAAATCCCTAAAGGACACATAATGGACACAAGAGGACGCAAAATAGGAACACAACAATGGGGGTCATTCCTATGGTTAAAACTTTCCTAAATGCAAAATGGAGAAATAAAAGAGAAGAAAATATTACCTAAAGGAGAGAAAATCCAAAGAGAAAGGCTTCTTCCTTGGGAGAGCTTGAGAGCACTTGGGGAAGAAGACTTCTCAAAGAAAGAAAATGATATGGGAGTCCTATTAGGGCCGGCCACAATGGTTATCCCCCCTCCTCATTGAATATTACAAGTTTGCCCCTCCCTTAGTTACAAGTGTTTAAAACAATTTTGGTTAGGGTTTGGGGGTAAAAGGGTCAAAATAAAAACTCTAAATGGTTAACCTAATAATTAGGATTATGACTAATCTTTCTAACATGACTAATTAAAATGTGGGCCATGGCTAACTAATGCATGGGTCCAACATGAGTCTAAGTTACCCCGGGTCCCCGTTACAAGTCGGATTGAGATGAAATTCGAACCCGACTCAAATAATCCTAAAACAATATCATAAATAATAAAATAATATCAAAATAATTCAAAGAGGTCAAATACAAAATATCCTTAGGCCAGAAATGACATTAAAATATCATAATCACATGGTTAGGCTCTAGGTCAAACAGTCTCTAGGGTTTCACTAGCAAAACGTCAAAACCACAAGTCATTGATTTAAATAATTTTAAAATGATTTAAAATCACCAAAAATTATATCATGAATTAAATATCATTATTAAAATAATTATAGACACGAAATTTTGAAATTACTCTCATTTGGAAAACTGGGTGCTACAGTCACATTCATTTTCCAACTTGATTTGTGGGTCCCCTGTCGACCAAAACATGTCAGCCCCAATTATGGACATGGCCCACATTGAGCCTACTACCCGTCCGACACTTGTGTTCTATTTATTGGAATTCCTATGTGCTACTTATTTACTCCTGATCATCAACACCTATTTTTATTCGATTTTTGCACAATGTCCGATTTTCATCCAACCCGGTTTGACCGAACCCAGTCCAAGCTCCATATTATCCTCCATCATAACACCCTCACTTTCCTCGTCCAAAAATAATATTAAATATCATGTTTACCTATTTTAATATTTATTAAAATTTCTATTTATTTAAATCACTATTTGAATGACCTATTTTAGCTATTTAAATTCTAGCCTTTGGATCCTCCCATTTAATCCCATCCATTAATTCCTTCATGCAACTTTTTCCCCAACACCCTATGCATGTGGCCGGCCCTAAGTTTTAGGCATGGCACTTTTCTCTCTCTCCCTTTCACTACATTATTATTCTCTTTCTCTCTCTTCCCTCTCATTTTTTTCACCAACAACACAACTCTTCAACACCAACACATCAAGCACCCGACCACACCCATGGCCGACCTCCTCCCCGGTCGAGCGCCGTCGGCCACCACCGCGGCGAGCTCAGCCAACCGACCACCTTCTCCTCCCTCTCCTCCTTCTTCACCCGATCACCATCATCTAAATAACCATCATCACCATCCCCACAGCAGCTTTCAACCGCCACCACCACTCCCATGGCACACCCGACCACCTTCCCCCTCCGGCATTGCCTCGCCGCCGGCCACCTGGACAAGCCAGGCGCGTAGCCCCGGCCATCTCCTCCCCCCTTCCTTCTCCATTCGATCACCACCACCATAGCCACTACATAAAACAATCACCACCACCTACCATAACAGCCATCACCACCACCTCCACCGCCCAGTAGCCACCCTGCCGTCGCTTCACCGGCCACCGTCGCTGCTGCCGCGCCCGGCCAGTACGCCACCATCGTACGGCAGCGGCAGCCGCACATACAGGCGCGCACGTGCGCGCGCTCGGGCCGCCATAGTGCGCCGCGGTGCCGCCGTACGGTCGCCGTGGCTCCGGTGTCCCCTTCCCGTCAGTGCGCCCCACTCCGACGCACAGTCCTCTGACGGCCACCGTCCTTCGGGATGCGCCGTCGAGGCGATTCGTGCGTTTTGTACGAAGTCCCGCCGTGACACGCGCGAAACCAAGTTCATTTTGGCGTTCCGTCGCAGAGACTTTGCGCGCATTTTTCCAGGAATTCGACCATTGGATCGACGATTTCTTAGCTCCGTCACAATCTCGGTATATCCACCTTCACTCCTGTCAATTTTCGTCTGTTAATTTTATCGTTTGATACATCAAAACCGGCCACCAAGTTGACCGTTTAAATTGTATTAAATTTGGACAGTTTCGCGGGACCAACTTCGTCAGCTTGTATCTCCTCCACCGCAGCTCCTCTTGGCGTGCTTCCAGTTTCTGTGCGAAGCTGGTATAACCCTCTTACTACCCCTCCAGTTTCGTTTCATTGTGAGCTTGTTTGATTGGTTGAATTCGACGCCAAAGTTGGTCGTCCGAATTCGTAATTTCTAACTTGTAAAATTCTATTTTTGAACACGGGACTCCAGATTTCATTTCTGACACCACCATTAGACTCGTGGCATCGTTATGGCATGTTTTCATATAAAATTTGTTAGATTTGGAGAACGTGGGCCCTGGCACATTTTTCGGTGCAAAGTGGGTCCCACATTCTAGGTCAACGGAACTTTTTGAGATCGGCTCATCGGAATCCAATTCTGGATATACCGTTGAGTTCGTATCTTCATTCTGGACTCGTTGACATATAATTTGCTAGGTTTTGGTGGACATTGGATCTGGCACGCATTTCGGTACAAGTCGGATACCAATATCCGGGTCAACGGGTTATTTTGAGATCGGCTCATCGGAATCCAATTCCGGATATACCGTTGAGTTCGTATCGTCATTCTGGACTCATTGACATGTAGTTTGCTGAGTTTTGAGGACTTTAGCTCTGGCACGTATTTCCGTGCAAACCGAAATTCCAAGTTCTGGTCAACGGACCAAATTGAGATCGGGTCAACGGAATCCAATTCTGGAGATACCGTTGGGTTCGTATCGTCATTCTGGTTTTGTGGACATATAATTTGTTATATTTTATAGACTTGTTTTCTTGCACGTATTTCGGTGCAAAACGGCTCCGACATGGACATCGTTTTGACCCGAAATTACCTTTTTGCCCTTGTGTCCAAATTGGGCCGACGGATAGGCTATCCTAGCTAATTTAACCATTTTGGACACGTTGGCGATGTTTATTTCATCGTCCGACAATGTTTGTTGATAGTTTCTCTGAGTTTAACTTTTTTATAATTTATTAATAATTAATTCTTATAATGTTCGTATTTTGGGATTAGTACAATGAAACTGAGATCAGTCAATTCCAGTGATCTCACATCGCTGAAATTGACAAGATGGACACGTAAAACATTATAATAAGATTATCAACTTTACCGTTGATCATCTCATCTCGATTTGCGTGTCGTAAGTTTCGACGTACGAATAACAAAGTACACTTTTTATCTTTAATAATTAGACTAGAATTAATCCTGTTTGACCAGAGTTGACCAGTTGACCAAAAGTCATCTGTAAGTCAACACTTGACCTAGTTTGACTAGATTGTTGACCGGAGTTGACCTAGAGTTGTTTTGACTTAGAAGAACCTAGGATAATATAGACTGCTTGTAGAGTTTCTTTTATTACAACTTGAATATCTTGTAACCTGTGTTGCTTTAAATAGGACTCTGTGGCTTCAGCTGGACCCCTATACCTATCAGCTGTTCAGGTTATCAGGCGAGTACATTCTCTGATCATTTCATATCTTGCTTAGGATTATATTTCCTGCTTTAGATTACTTTACATGATGCTGACATGTTGGAAACACGAATTAGTACTATATGGATCTTCTTGAGCGATGTTATCCCCTTAGCGGATACATCAGGTATTCGTGTTCGTGTACTTTATCGTGAGCATCGTGTACTCCTTGTATTCGTGACATTCGTGTACAAATCGTGTGAAATCGTGTATATTCATGTATTCACATGATCTCGTGTGCGACTATACTTCGTGTGCAATAACGTATCTTAGCTAGATCCTTGTGTATTGATTGGGGCGGGGGAGTAGAAGTGGTTATGTAATCAATCCAGTAGATTACTCGTGTACAACCTCTGTAGATTACTCGTGTACAACATCGTACCGTTTACATAACCATCTTGTGTTCTGAATCACTAGTCACTGATAGTTCTCTATATATTGTAGCTATTTACTTACAGTCTCTCTCTTTTTCATCATGTTATTTCTTCAGATCCTGTATCTTACTCTCTAGCATGTTTATATTTCCTAACCTGTTATGATATTGTTGAGATGTACTGTACTCGCTCCTGTCCTGACTGGACCTGTTGATAAATTTTACAGATAGCTTGGAGATTGCCTGCTAGCCTAGAAGAGACACATTAGAGGTTGTTTAGATAGTTATTTCAATTGTCTGGAGTTGTATTTACTTTATGGATTACTGTATCTGAGTTTGGAGATTTGAGATGTATTTCTGGATTTGTGTATCTTAGACACTTAGTTTTCTCTTTGTTGTATCTCTTTTGGATTTCATGTTTTATCTATCCTTATCATGCTCTACCTTAGATGTGATTGAGTCTGTATCTGCTATGTCACCCCCATTCGGGGAGTATAAACTGTTTAGCCTTATACTGTTAGATGCATGAGACCTAGGACATCGTTCTACCGTCGACACTGCGGCGTAGGCTGGACGTACCCACTTCTCGTGCCCTAACTCTAGGGTGCGGGTCGTGACACATTTTTAGTGGTGGCCCATGCAGGTCGAGTTTGTGTAGAGGTATTCGAACTAGAGTACCACTACAGCCTGCAGTAGGAATAGAATATATTTTGAAGATACTCAATCACAGCTAGGATCCCTTAAGAGATTCCTGGGACGACCCTTGAGAATCTTATTTAACTTCGATTTGAAAACTCTCTTTTCCTTGATTTGATTTATCTTTATTTTCTGTTCTTGAATTTGATTTTGATGGATTATTGTTGAATTTGAGTTTGTATTTATTGATTTTAATAGAAGATTGTTGAATTTTGAATCTTGATGTTAGCTGTAGCATCCGAGTTTATATTTATATGATTTGAAGGATTTTGTTCATTTTTGAATCTTGATGTTCGTTGATAAATTTGATTTTGGGTGTTCATTGTTGATTTAACTTAAATTTTGTCAAGATGAAATTATATGGGCAAGGTCATCTAAGTTTTGGAATCTAGTCTGCTATAGTCACATTAGCCAGCATGGTGAGGACATATAGTCTGACTTTGGATATATTTCTTGGGTGTAGGAATTTAAGGTTTTCACAGCCAAGCTAGCGGCATCGCGAAAATGTTAAATACCACGATTCTAGAGGTATGTGCCTAAGTCGAGGACTTTGTGATTATCGTAGCCTTGCTTACTAGTATGACGGGGATTTAGAGCACCATGATTCTGGATAGACGCATATAATTATCAGATTGTACCTTAAATATTTTGAACATGTTTTCACTACTTGTTCAGTCTTTCAAAAAAAAAAGAAAAAAAAAGAATTTTTGTTTGGTTTTGTTTCTCATTATTTAACTTAGTAGTAGCTTTAGCCGTTTTTATAAACCCTTGTGTAACTTCTTACAAAATTTATTTCTTCTTAATACAATGAATCGATAATTTTGTTAGACTTTATTTTGGATTTGATATTATAGCTCTGAATTCAAAATGGGTTCCTCTTTTAAACAGATAAGCAGAACAGATTCCTTTATCATTCTCTTCCTGCCAATATTTTATTTCCATCATTCTTGTCTTATATAACTGTCATGATTACATCAATTCCCTGTCTCGTACCTAATTCTGTCAGGTAGACTTTAAACCCTTGAATCTTCATATCATTTTACCTGAGAAATGTTGAGGAAGTGACGTAAATCATCTAGTGCGGAAATGACGTAAATGGTTACCATAGGATGATTTTGTAGGAATCAGAATGTTGGATGTCAAATATGAAAAAAAATATTGAGAGGGAGATGTGGTAATGGTTTAGAATGGAATCGAGTGATAAATGTTATCAATTTAGAAACAATCGCAGAAAATTTGGGTTACGAGAAATTCATGGATGTATTTCAAAAAAAAAAAAACTAATGAGGATATCAGAGGTCAACCTAGTTTTGAGAATTTAGAAAATCTTGGTTATTGATTCTGGGAAAACTTTTACTCTGAGGCTATATAGAAATTAGAAATGAAAAAGGGAATTTTATTGTATTCAATGATTATGCAAAAATCGAACCAGATATTGTAAGAGGGTGACTAGAGACAGAGAGAACACAAGGATTTTAAGTTATAGGAATTATTTTTAGATGATTGGAGAAAATTGTAGAATTCAAAAGGGTAATATTTGAAGGTGAACGTTGAAGAAATATGAAGGTTGATTTATAAACGAGAATAAATTGTATGACATGGTGGTATTAGAATTGAGAGAATACGAGACTTGACTTAAACAAGTACAAGGATTTCATAAACTGGATTTAGAGGTTTCGGATCTAATTTAGAACGAGATGAAGGAATTTGGGAATTTGATTAAATGAATAAGTGTTGATACCTAATTAAGAGGGGTATGCTTCGTGGAAAATATTTTAGAAGTTTGGAATTTTGTCTATGGTGATCATGGTAAAAGTTTAGATGACTGAAGGTTATAGAATTCTTTTTAGGGTAGTCATATGAAGGTTGATTTTATATTGGGTTGTGAGAAAATATGATTAGCAAATGGTAAACTGATAGTATCAGAGAGAGATGATTTACTGACTTCGTATGAAATCTTTTCTTGTTTTTCTCTAAAAGGGTTTTTCAATATCATTGAATCCTAGTTTCCTAAATCATGACCAAATCGACTTCGATCACCTTTTTTTATCATATTTTTATCTTGGGTTGTACTCAATTGAATTAAATTTGATCGTGACCTGAATCACCATCCTTGTATGCTCGTTCTCAGACTTTGTTGAACTGTCCTCCATATTGCCCAATCTTGATTTCCCCAATTTGATCAACTTAGATCGTATCGAGACTAAATATTCTTAATATATATTGTGATTGGATTTTCATACAAGTGACTTTCATTCTTTAACTTTGATTTTGATTTTTCTGATAGATAATTGGTAGTTACCTTCTTTATTTTTATGATAAGTACCAGTTTTCACATAGGATGGTAGGCTGTCTTACAGTTTTGATGATTTGTTATTCTGTGTCTTTTCCGGTTTAACACCCTAGACTGCTTGTGTGTTTTGATACCCTATGACCGTTTCAGTTAGCATGACTAGTATACCTAGATGTGACTTTCACTACCACCGTATGCCATGACCCTGTATGTCGTCCTTTTTGAAGGTATGTTTTATTTAAGTTCTGGGATTTGATTGTGGGGGTTTGACCTAGAAGGATTACGAATATTTTAATTTCGAGGACGAAATTTTTATAAGGTAGGTAGGATGTGAGCACCCTGAATTTCGGGTTAATTTTTTTAAAATTTTCTGATTGATTTAGTTTTAATAAAATAATTTATTCTGTTATTTATCTTTAAGTGTACTTTTCCGTGCCATTGATATTTGGAGTGTCAGGGATGTTCAACTCTGGAAATCTTCTTCACGAGTTTTGGAGTGGACAGGATTACCTTCATGATGGTATATAGTGTCCCACTCAAACTTGCTCCCTTGTAATCTTTTTGCTTCGCTGAACTTCGGATCGAATTAGACCAGCTGATCATTAATTAATTTTCCCACTATTTTCCTCGATCATTTTCAGCACGTTACCGTGACTTTTCATTTGGGAGCATAAGACCAGTCAGTTTCTTCAAACCAACTTCTCATGCATGATCTACTCGAGACGCTCGTCACCCATGACCTTCGTGTCCCACTCAGACACGCCATTTTGTGCTCCATTTGCTTCGCACAACTTTCCTGACATGTGACCCGATTTTATTTCACCCCACGGTGTCACATTCATTTTCTAACTTGATTTGTGGGTCCCCTGTCGACCAAAACCTGTCAGCCCCAATTATGGACATGGTCCACATTGAGCCTACTACCCGTCCGATACTTGTGTCCTATTTATTGAAATCCCCATGTGCTACTTATTTACGCATGATCATCAACACCTATTTTTATTCGATTTTTGCACAATGTCCAATTTTCATCCAACCCGGTTTGACCGAACCCAGTCCAAGCTCCATATTATCCTCCATCATAACACCCTCACTTTCCTCGTCCAAAAATAATATTAAATATCATGTTTACCTATTTCAATATTTATTGAAATTTCTATTTATTTAAATCCCTATTTGAATGACCTATTTTAGCTATTTAAATTCTAGCCTTTGGATCCTCCCATTTAATCCCATCCATTAATTCCTTCATGCAACTTTTTCCCCAACACCCTATGCATGTGGCCGGCCCTAAGTTTTAGGCATGGCACTTTTCTCTCTCTCCCTCTCACTACATTATTATTCTCTTTCTCTCTCTTCCCTCTCATTTTTTTCACCAACAGCACAACTCTTTAACACCAACACATCAAGCAACCGACCACTCCCATGGCCGACCTCCTCCCCGGCCGAGCGCCGCCGGCCACCACCTCGGCGAGCTCAGCCAACCGACCACCTTCTCCTCCCTCTCCTCCTTCTTCACCTGATCACCATCATCTACATAACCATCATCACCATCACCACAGCAGCTTTCAACCGCCACCACCACTCCCATGGCACACCCGACCACCTTCCCCCTCCGGCGTGGCCTCGCCGCCGGCCACCTGGACAAGCCAGGCGCACAGCCCTGACAATCTCCTCCTCTCTTCCTTCTCCATTCGATCACCACCACCATAGCCACCACATCAAACAATCACCACCACCTACCATAACAGCCATCACCACCACCTCCACCGCCCAGTCGCCACCCCGCCGCCGCTTCGCCGGCCACCGTTGCTGCTGCCGCGCCCGGCCAGTGCGCCACCAGCGCACGACAGCGGCAGCCGCACATGCAGGCGCGCACGTGCGCGCGCGCGGGCCGCCATCGTGTGCCGCCGTGCTGCCGTACGGCCGCCGTGGCTCCGACGACCCCTCTCCGTTTGTGCGCCCCACTCCGACGCACAGTCCCCTGACGGCCACCGTCCTCCGGGACGCGCCGTCGAGGCGATTCGTGCGTTTTGCACGAAGTCCCGCCGTGACGCGCGCAAAACCAAATTCATTTTGGCGTTCCGTCGCAGCAACTTCGCGCACGTTTTGTCACGACCCGCACCCGGATATACGGTTACGAATACGTGGGCCACGCCCAGCCTCTGGAATATAATCTAGAAAATGGTGGAATATAATCTAGAACCAACCTCGACCATGATACGAGGTTGGTAAATCATATTCTCTCCCCAACCTAGATGATATACAAGTCCAACTTATACCTTCCCCCTGGGGTCCACAAACTCATCCCAAGAAGGAATAAAGTTTGATACGGACAGATATTTCAGAAATCAGGACGAACGAAAACAAGTGGGAAAAGATTTGAAAGCCTTCGAAATAAGATTTCCAGGGATCATCTCTGGAATCTACCAAGAGTTCATAATATGTGACTGAGTACCAAATCCTAAAATATGCCATGATTCAACCTTAATCCTAGGGCAGGCTCGCAGTAGTACAGATAAGCTCAAGTACTACCACGACTACGCATTAATTGCAAAGACATACCTGCATGGGCCACCACTAAAAACGTGTCACGACCCGCACCCGGATATACGGGTACGAATACGTGGGCCACGCCCAGCCTACGCCGCGGTATCGACGGTAGAACGCTGTCAAGTATACTATACTAACTACAACATCTGAGAATCCATAACTAGAAATGTACTCATGTCACATCACGAAAACTAAGGAAGATAAGACAAGAATTAATAACAATGTCACTAGAACAACTAGAATCTACAATAATCATAAGACATGAAAGATAAAGAAGGAACAACAAGACTAACTAAGAATAACTACCAGGCAACTCCCATAGAAGAATAGTGAGATCCACCTCAGCTAGCAACATCATGAAGTCCAATAATGAGGGCACAACTACTCCTAAAATTTGTCAACATATCCGGTCAGGATGGAACGAGTACATATATCTCATAACAGATCTCAAGATAGAATAAAAGCTATAAGACTGTAAATAGAGCATATACAATGAATCATGGAGTGTACATATATGTATCATGGCATGGTAAGCTGTAGAGCTAGAGCTAGAACAAGAAAGTAGAACTGAATCATGGTATGTACACAAATCAAGGTAAGCCATATATCCAATGTGTGTGAGTAGCAGTTTCAACTTGTGATCGGCTTGGGTACCTGTCGAGAACCGGCCTGGCAAGTCATAAGTGCGGTATATGACTCACACTGTTCAAGAATGCAAGGGGATATGATCACAGGCATACGCTACTACTCCCCCTACCCCAACTGGTAGAATGGATCCAAACAGGACACGTCACTGCACGGGATTCTAATGAGAAGGTCGCGAACCTTCTCTAGAATCAGTGACCACATATCGAGCAAGAGCTACAAGGGTGCTTGCACAATACATCCCAACCTAAGAAGGAGAAACATCTCTCGTCGGGATCCAAGAATACCAATCCGTGAGAACCATGTGCCAGGAATAAGCATATCAACACTAAGTACATGAATCATTACAGTTATCATAAATTGGGAATAAGTTATCAGAGAATGTACTCGCCTGGGGTCCTGCTATTAATATGAATCAGGGTTCAGAGTAAAGCCACAGACCTAAAGATGAAATAATACAAGAGCTGATAAGGGTCAAATGACATACTAACATCTAGGTCAAACTAAGTCAAACTAAGACAAACTGGGTTAAGGTTGACGTACAGTTGACTTTGGTCAACTGGTCAACTCTGGTCAACTCTAAGTCTAATTGTAGGCTACGATTGACTTCCGGTTGACTTTGGTCAAAATAGTCAACTGTGGTCAACCAGGGTCAAAACTAGTCTAACCTAGGTCAAATGTTGACTCTACTTCGACGTTCAGTCAAAGTAGGCAACCATGGTCAAACTGGATTAAAGCTAGCCTCTACAACCATCTACAGGTCAACACATCAATTTCAGTGATTGTGAAATCACCAGAATCGATGGAGCTCAAAATACCACAAAAGGAGAAGGATTATAATAATAGGGTAAAAACCTACAGATGTTGTCGGATGATAAAATAAATATCACCAACGTGTCCAGAATGGTCTAATCAGCTAAAATAGCCTGTCCAAAAGTCCAATTTGGACACATGGGCAAAAAAGGTAATTTTGGGCCAAAGTGGTGTCCGTCGTTGGACACACTTTGCACCGAAAAACGTGCCAAAATAAAAGTGCACAAAACCTAACAAATTATATGTCCACGAATCTAGAATGGCGATACGAACCCAACGGTATATCCGAAATTGGATTCCGTTGACCCGATCTCAAATTGGTCCGTTGACCGGGACATTAAAATTCGATTTACACGGAAAAGCGTGTCGGAGCCAATGTCCTCAAAACTCAGCAAATTATATATCAACGAGTCCAGAATGACGATACGAACTCAACGGTATATCCGGAATTGGATTTCGATGAGCCGAACTCAAAATGACCCGTTGACCCGGATGTTGGTATCCGACTTGCACCGAAATGCGTGCCAGAACCAATGTCCACTAAAACCTAGCAAATTATATGTCAACGAGTCCAGAATGACGATACGAACTCAACGGTATATCCGGAATTGGATTCCGATGAGCCGATCTTAAAATGACCCGTTGACCCAGAAAGTGGGACCCGTTTTGCACCAAAATGCGTGTCAGGGCCCACGTTCTCCAAATCAAGCAAACTTTATATGAAAACAGGCCAGAACGACGCCACGAGTCTACTGGTGGTGTCAGAAATTAAATTCGGAGTCCCGGGTTCAAAAATAGAATTTTACAAGTGCAACACTAAGAATTCGAACGGCCAACTTTGGCGTCGAATTCGACCGACCTAACAAGCTCAAACTGAAATGAAATCTAAAGGGGACAGGAAGAGGGTTATACTAGCTGTGCACCGGAACTGGTGGCGCGCAAAACGGAGCTGCGACGACGAAGATACGAACCCGCGAAGTTGGCGTCGCAAAACTGTCCAAAAATAGTTCAATTTTAAACGTCAACTTGGTGGCCGGTTTTGAGGTATCAAACGACGAAATTAACGGGTGAAATTTGACACAGGTGAAGAGGGATATACCGAGATTGTAACGGAGCAAAGAAATCGCCGATCCAACGGTCGGATTGCCCAAAAAATTGGCACGAAGTTGCTGCCCCGAGACGCGAATTCTGAAATTTGAAATCGCGCGCGCGTCGACGAGATCCCGTGCAAAATGCACGAATCGGGTGTTTCTCGCGCCGGGGAAGAGGGGACGCGCCACGGGGGACTGCCCGGGGGTGCACCCAGCCAAGGGGGCCGGCCACGGCGGCCACAGCCGACGGCGGCGGTGCTGCACCGCGTGGCCTGTCGGTGCGTGCGCTGTCGCAGCACTGGCTGCGAGCTGCTGCTGCAGCTGCGCGGCTGCACTGGTCGCGGGGGTCGTCGGCCACACGGTGGCACGGCCACGGCGACAGCTGCCCGGCGGGGCACGGCGGCGGAGGAGGTAAGTGATGGAGGCGGTTGTGTGAAGGTGGTGATGGTTAAGTGGTGGAGATGATGATGAAGTGGTGATGGTGTTCTTCTTTTGAAGAAGAAGAAGAAGAAGAGTAAGAAGAAGGAGAAGTGAGAAGGAGAGGGAGATGATGATGATGGTGAGGAAAAAAAGAAAGAAGGGGGGGAGCTGTACCAGTACGGGAGAGAGGGGGGAAAGGCTTGCTTGTGTTGATGGGAAAGAAGAGGGAGAGATTATATTATATTTATATGTGTGTGTTGCTCGTACACGTGAAGGGGTGCTGTGAGCTGGTTAAGGGGAGTGAGGGGGGAGTGTAGGTGTAAAGGGAGGGATATTTAAATATGGAGAGAGAGGGTGAGATGGTTATATATATATATATATATATATATATATATATATATATATATATATATATATATATATATATATATATATATTATGATAAGAGTGAGAATGAGAGATATTTAGAGAGAAGGAAAGAGAAAAGTAGAGAGAGGGGAGAGGGTGTTGGTGTGTGTTTGTATGGTGGGAAGGAGAGAGAGGTGTGAGAGTTATTAAAACACACACACACACACACACATATATATATATATATATATATATATATATATATATATATATATATATATATATATATATATATAAGAGAAATAAAAGGAGATATTTATATATATAGAGATATTTTTGAGTAGAAGAAAAATGAGAAAATATCAGTGGGATGTACGGGCAGTCATGGTAGGGTCCACGCCAAACTGGGTTGGACGTTGGGCCAAGTTTGGACAAAGTCGAAGCCAAGATTTAATTAAATTTATAAATTAAACCAAATTAAATCATTGATGAAATAGGAGCACAAGGGAGATCGAAATTGTGGCACACAAGTGGCACCGGCATAGTTTACTCAAAACAGGTCAGGGCCATATATTGGGTCGACTAGATTGGACCGATGTCGGGCCCGAAAATTAAATGGGAAATTAAATCAGGTTTTACGGCAGATAATTAATTGGCCTAAATTGAACCGAAAGTTGTGCAAAGGAAATGGAGCACAAGAGGGTGTGTCTGAGTGGGACACGAAGGTCATGGGTGAAGAGCGTCTCGAGTAGATCAAACATGACAAGTTGGTTTCGAGAAAATGACTAGTCTGGTGCTCCCAAATTAAAAATCATGGTAACGCGCATATGATGATCAAGGAAAAGAGTGAAAATTCAATTAATAATTAAATGGTCTAATATTGACCCAAACTTGCGCGAAGCAAAAAGAGCACAAGGGAACGAGTTCAAGTGGGACATGATATATCAAAATGAAGATAATCTCGTCTACTACAAACTCCAAGAAGAAAGTTTCCAGAGACTGGCATCCCTGATGCTCCAGGAGTCAAAGGCACGGTAAAGAGCATTAAATCAAATAATAATCAAATAATAATATCTATTACAACTAATTGAATTATAAAATATAAAAAAAAATAAGCCCTAAATTCAGGGGCTTACAATCCTACCCACCTTATAAAAATTTCGTCTTCGAAATTAAAGGTTGGTAATGGGGTTAAAACATGATAGAAGATTTAGGCAATATTTTAGACACGATTCAAGAATGACGAGTTTGCACGATCAAGAAAATCGATTTACAATTGTTCAGGCACGATGAGGGATTTGGCACGATAGAATCATGATATGAACAAAATTATATGTGCATGATTTTAGAAATAAGCCAAGTCATTGGGGCACAATTTTAGAGACGATTAGAGGAATCGACGATATAAATGAAGTTCAAGTACGGGGTGACCCGTAGGATTTAGGTTGATGGAAATTAACCTGAAAGTCGCACATGCTTGATCAAGATGAAAAGCTAACCATGACCAAAACAAGGTTTGGCATAGTTGAGATAAAATTTCAGACACAAACAAAAATCGAAGTCAATGTCTTATTGGCCCGATCAAAGATTAAGGAGGATGATTGATAAAATCATGAAATACGATCCAAGTTCGAACGCGATTAAAATCGAAAATAGTCTAAGTTCACTTGGCACGATTTGAGGGTTAAGATTATCAAGATCATGAAAATCAAAGTTGGATAGTCATGATCTAAAACAGGGCTAAGAGAAGCAAATGGAGAGAAAAAATTTGAGAATAGCACGATTGAGAGATAGATTGGATAGAAATTAGATTATAGGTTACATAAGCACGATCAAGATCCAAGTTCAGCTATGAAAGACGGTAAAATCATGAATTCGAAATCAAGGCCCTAAAAGGACAATTTAGAAAGGAACCCAAGTCACAAGGAATTTGAAGTCATCTAGAGTCTAGTCAGCAATCAAGACTCTTTGGCACGATAAACAAGACGACCAAAATTGATTGGTCATGGACAGAAGGAAATCAAATTCTTAACAGTATCGAAATTTAAGAAACAATTGAGATATAAAATTTTTAAAATTTTCAGAGTTTCCAAGTATAGATGACAGATGTAGATATGAGATAGGTGATTGGTGAGATCAAGACATAGCTAAACAAGTCAAAGGAAATGATAGCAAGATGAGGAAATCATCATGCGATGGGAGAGAAATAATGATAAACAAGAAATAATGGTAGGAATTATCTTGCTCAATTGGTAAAAGAAGTGAATCAACTTAAGATATGACCTGATAACCATACACGTCTATCCAAAATCATGTTGCCAGAATTTAAGCCACGCCAGTAAACATAGCAACAATAAACGATAGAGTCCATAACCAAGGTATACATCCTATAATCATGTCATCTAGATTCCTTACCACGCCAACCGGTATGGCTGCAAGAGAATCTAAATTTTATAACTAGGATAGTATATCCAAAATCAGGCTCCATGTCCCTGTCAGGCTAGCTAATATGACTGCGATAAATTCCAAACTCCATAAGTAAAGTAGACACTTACCGTTCTCATCGCCCTCGTCCAAAATATGTTTATCAGGATATCTTAACTCAATTCTTAAAAGAATTATCCAAAAAAAAATCAAAGGTCAACAACGAATATTTAAGATTTAAAATTCAACAACAAGTCAAGGGTAAGTTAATAGAAACAACGGAAACAACTTCCGAGATAGGGTTCAGAGGAAAATCTTAGGGAAAGTCCCGAGGGTATTACCTAGGTCAAGATAGAAAATGGTGGAATATAATCTAGAACCAACCTCGACCATGATACGAGGTTGGTAAATCATATTCTCTCCCCAACCTAGATGATATACAAGTCCAACTTATACCTTCCCCCTGGGGTCCACAAACTCATCCCAAGAAGGAATAAAGTTTGATACGGACAGATATTTCAGAAATCAGGACGAACGAAAATAAGTGGGAAAAGATTTGAAAGCCTTCGAAATAAGATTTCCAGGGATCATCTCTAGAATCTACCAAGAGTTCATAATATGTGACTGAGTACCAAATCCTAAAATATGCCATGACTCAACCTTAATCCTAGGGCAGGCTCGCAGTAGTACAGATAAGCTCAAGTACTACCACGACTACGCATTAATTGCAAAGACAGACCTGCATGGGCCACCACTAAAAACGTGTCACGACCCGCACCCGGATATACGGGTACGAATACGTGGGCTACGCCCAGCCTACGCCGCGGTATCGGCGGTAGAACGCTGTCAAGTATACTATACTAACTACAACATCTAAGAATCCATAACTAGAAATGTACTCATGTCACATCACGAAAACTAAGGAAGATAAGACAAGAATTAATAACAATGTCACTAGAACAACTAGAATCTACAATAATCATAAGACATGAAAGATAAAGAAGGAACAACAAGACTAACTAAGGATAACTACCAGGCAACTCCCATAGAAGAATAGTGAGATCCACCTCAGCTAGCAACATCATGAAGTCCAATAATGAGGGCACAACTACTCCTAAAATTTGTCAACATATCCGGTCAGGATGGAACGAGTACATATATCTCATAACAGATCTCAAGATAGAATAAAAGCTATAAGACTGTAAATAGAGCATATACAATGAATCATGGAGTGTACATATATGTATCATGGCATGATAAGCTGTAGAGCTAGAGCTAGAATAAGAAAGTAGAACTGAATCATGGTATGTACACAAATCAAGGTAAGCCATATATCCAATGTGTGTGAGTAGCAGTTTCAACTTGTGATCGGCTTGGGTACCTGTCGAGAACCGGCCTGGCAAGTCATAAGTACGGTATATGACTCACACTGTTCAAGAATGCAAGGGGATATGATCACAGGCATACGCTACTACTCCCCCAACCCCAACTGGTAGAATGGATCCAAACAGGACACGTTATTATACTGGATTCTAATGAGAAGGTCGCGAACCTTCTCTAGAATCAGTGACCACATATCGAGCAAGAGCTACAAGGGTGCTTGCACAATACATCCCAACCTAAGAAGGAGAAACATATCTCGTCGGGATCCAAGAATACCAATCCGTGAGAACCATGTGTCAGGAATAAGCATATCAACACTAAGTACATGAATCATAACAGTTATCATAAATTGAGAATAAGTTATCAGAGAATGTACTCGCCTGGGGTCCTGCTGTCAATATGAATCAGGGTTCAGAGTAAAGCCACAGACCTAAAGATGAAATAATACAAGAGCTGATCAGGGTCAAATGACATACTAACATCTAGGTCAAACTAAGTCAAACTAAGACAAACTGGGTTAAGGTTGACGTACAGTTGACTTTGGTCAACTGGTCAACTCTGGTCAACTCTAAGTCTAATTGTAGGCTACGGTTGACTTCCGGTTGACTTTGGTCAAAATAGTCAACTGTGGTCAACCAGGGTCAAAACTAGTCTAACCTAGGTCAAATGTTGACTCTACTTCGACATTCAGTCAAAGTAGTCAACCATGGTCAAACTGGGTTAAAGCTAGCCTCTACAACCATCTACAGGTCAACACATCAATTTCAGTGATTGTGAAATCACCAGAATCGATGGAGCTCAAAATACCACAAAAGGAGAAGGATTATAATAATAGGGTAAAAACCTACAGATGTTGTCGGATGATAAAATAAATATCACCAACGTGTCCAGAATGGTCTAATCAGCTAAAATAGCCTGTCCAAAAGTCCAATTTGGACACATGGGCAAAAAGGGTAATGTCGGGCCAAAGTGGTGTCCGCCGTTGGACACACTTTGCACCGAAAAACGTGCCGAAATAAAAGTGCACAAAACCTAACAAATTATATGTCCATGAATGCAGAATGACGATACGAACCCAACGGTATATCCGAAATTGGATTCCGTTGACCCGATCTCAAATTGGTCCGTTGACCGGGACATTGAAATCCGATTTGCACGGAAAAGCGTGTCGGAGCCAATGTCCTCAAAACTCAGCAAATTATATATTAACGAGTCCAGAATGACGATACGAACTCAATGGTATATTCGAAATTGGATTCCGATGAGCCAAACTCAAAATGACCCGTTGACCCGGATGTTGGTATCCGACTTGTACCGAAATGCGTGCCGGAACCAATGTCCACTAAAATCTAGCAAATTATATGTCAACGAGTCCAGAATGACGATACAAACTCAACGGTATATCCGGAATTAGATTCCGATGAGCCGATCTCAAAATGACCAATTGACTCAGAAAGTGGGACCCGCTTTGCTCCGAAATGCGTGCCAGGGCCCACGTTCTCCAAATTAAGCAAACTTTATATGAAAATTGGCCAGAACGACGCCACGAGTCTACTGGTGGTGTCAGAAATTAAATCCGGAGTCCCGGGTTCAAAAATAGAATTTTACAAATGCAACACTAAGAATTCGAACGGCCAACTTTGGCGTCGAATTCGACCGACCTAACAAGCTCAAACTGAAACAAAATCTAAAGGGGACAGGAAGAGGGTTATACCAGCTGTGCACCGGAACTGGTGGCGCACAAAACGGAGCTGCGATGACGAATATACGAACCCGCAAAGTTGGCGTCGCAAAACTGTCCAAAAATAGTTTAATTTTAAACGTCAACTTGGTGGCCGGTTTTGAGGTATCAAACGACGAAGTTAACGGGTGAAATTTGACAGAGGTGAAGAGGGATATACCGAGATTGTAACGGAGCAAAGAAATTGCCGATCCAACGGTCGGATTGCCCAAAAATTTGGCACGAAGTTGCTGTCCCGAGACGCGAATTCTGAAATTTGAAATCGCGCGCGCGTCGACGAGATCCCGCGCAAAATGCACGAATCGGGTGTTTCTCGCGCCGAGGAAGAGGGGACGCGCCACGGAGGCCTGCCCGGGGGTGCGCCCGGCCAAGGGGGCCGACCACGGCGGCCACAGTCGGCGGCGGCGGTGCTGCACCGCGTGGCCTGCCGGTGCGCGTGCGGCCTGCCGGTGCGCGCGCTGTCGTAGCACTAGCTGCGAGCTGCTGCTGCAGCTGCATGGCTGCACTGGCCGCGGGGGTCGTCGGCCACACGGTGGCGCGGCCACGACGACAGCTGCCCGGCGGGGCACGGCGGCGGAGGAGGTAAGTGATAGAGGCGGTTGTGTGAAGGTGGTGATGGTTAAGTGGTGGAGATGATGATGAAGTGGTGATGGTGTTCTTCTTTTGAAGAAGAAGAAGAAGAAGACTAAGAAGAAGGAGAAGTGAGAAGGAGAGGGAGATGATGATGATGGTGAGGAAAAAAAGAAAGAAGGGGGGGAGCTGTACCAGTACGGGAGAGAGGGGGGAAAGGCTTGCTTGTGTTGATGGGAAAGGAGAGGGAGAGATTATGTTATATTTATATGTGTGTGTTGCTCGTACACGTGAAGGGGTGCTGTGAGCTAGTGAAGGGGAGTGAGGGGGGAGTATAGGTGTAAAGGGAGGGATATTTAAATATGGAGAGAGAGGGTGAGATGGTTATACAATATATATATATATATATATATATATATATATATATATATATATATATATATATATATATATATATATATATATTATGATAAGAGTGAGAATGAGAGATATTTAGAGAAGGAAAGAGAAAAGTAGAGAGAGAAAGAGAGAGGGGAGAGGGTGTTGGTGTGTGTTTGTATGGTGGGAAGGAGAGAGAGGTGTGAGAGTTATTAAAACACACACACACACACACATATATATATATATATATATATATATATATATATATATATATATATATATATATATATATATATATATATATATATATATATATATATAAGATAAAGAAAAGGAGATATTTATATATAGAGAGATATTTTTGAGTAGGAGAAAAATGAGAAAATATCAGTGGGATGTACGGGCAGTCATGGTAGGGTCCACGCCAAACTGGGTTGGACGTTGGGCCAAGTTTGGACAAAGTCGAAGCCAAGATTTAATTAAATTTATAAATTAAACCAAATTAAATCATGGATGAAATAGGAGCACAAGGGAGATCGAAATTGTGGCACACAAGTGGCACCGACATAGTTTACTTAAAACAGGCCATGGCCATATATTGGGTCGACTAGATTGGACCGATGTCGGGCCCGAAAATTAAATGGGAAATTAAATCAGGTTTTACGGCAGATAATTAATTGGCCTGAATTGAACCGAAAGTTGTGCAAAGGAAATGGAGCACAAGAGGGTGTGTCTGAGTGGGACACGAAGGTCATGGGTGAAGAGCGTCTCGAGTAGATCAAACATGACAAGTTGGTTTTGAGAAAATGACTAGTCTGGTGCTCCCAAATTAAAAATCATGGTAACGCGCATATGATGATCAAGAAAAAGAATGGGAATTCAATTAATAATTAAATGGTCTAATATTGACCCGAACTTGCACGAAGCAAAAAGAGCACAAGGGAACGAGTTCAAGTGGGACAGGATATATCAAAATGAAGATAATCTCGTCTACTACAAACTCCAAGAAGAAAGTTTCCAGAGACTGGCATCCCTGATGCTCCATAAGTCAAAGGTATGGTAAAGAGCATTAAATCAAATAATAATCAAATAATAATATCTATTACAACTAATTGAATTATAAAATAATAAAAAAAATAAGCCCTAAATTCAGGGGCTTACACGTTTTCTCGGGAATTCGACCGTTGGATCGGCGATTTCTTCGCTCCGTCACAATCTCGGTATATCCACCTTCACTCCTGTCAATTTTCATCCGTTAATTTTATCGTTTGATACACCAAAACCGGCCACCAAGTTGACCGTTTAATTGTATTAAATTTGGACAGTTTTGCAGGGCCAACTTCGTCAGCTTGTATCTCCTCCACCGCAGCTCCTCTTGGCGTGATACTAGTTCCTGTGCAAAGCTGGTATAACCCTCTTACTACCCCTCCAGTTTCGTTTTATTGTGAGCTTGTTTGATTGGTTGAATTCGACGCCAAAGTTGGCCGTCCGAATTCATAATTTCCAACTTGTAAAATTCCATTTTTGAACACGGGACTCCATATTTCATTTCTGACACCACTATTAGACTCGTGGCGTCGTTCTGGCACGTTTTCATATAAAATTTGTTAGATTTGGAGAACGTGGGCCCTGGCACGTTTTTCGGTGCAAAGTGGATCCCACATTCTGGGTCAACAGGACTTTTTGAGATCGGCTCATCGGAATCCAATTCCGGATATACCGTTGAGTTCGTATCGTCATTCTGGACTCGTTGACATATAATTTGCTAGGTTTTGGTGGACATTGGATCTGGCACGCATTTCGGTGCAAGTCGGATACTAATATCCGGGTCAACGGGTTATTTTAAGATCGGCTCATCGGAATCCAATTCCGGATATACCGTTGAGTTCGTATCGTCATTCTGGACTCGTTGACATGTAGTTTGCTGAGTTTTGAGAACTTTGGCTCCGGCACGCATTTCCGTGCAAACCGAAATTCCAAGTTCTGGTCAACGAACCAAATTGAGATCGGGTCAACGGAATCCAATTCTGGAGATACCTTGGGTTCGTATCGTCATTCTAGTTTCGTGGACATATAATTTGTTATATTTTATAGACTTATTTTCTTGCACGTATTTCGGTGCAAAATGGCTCCGATACGGACACCGTTTTGACCCGAAATTACCTTTTTGCCCTTGTGTCCAAATTGGGCCGACGGGTAGGCTATCCTAACTAATTTGACCATTCTGGACACGTTGGTGATATTTATTTCATCGTCCGACAATGTTTGTTGATAGTTTCTCTGAGTTTAACCTTTTTATAATTTATTAATAATTAATTCCTATAATGTTCGTATTTCGGGATTAGTAAAACGAAACTGAGATCAGTCAATTCTAATGATCTCACATCGCTGAAATTGACAAGATGGACATGTGAAACATTATAATAAGATTATCAACTTTACCGTTGATCATCTCATCTCGATTTGCGTGTCGTAAGTTTCGACGTACGAATAACGAAGTACACTTTTTATCCTTAATATTAGACTAGAATTAACCCTGTTTGACCAGAGTTGACCAGTTAACCAAAAGTCAACTATAAGTCAACACTTGACCCAGTTTGACTAGATTATTGACCGGAGTTGACCTAGAGTTATTTTGACTTAGAAGAACCTAGGATAATATAGACTGCTTGTAGAGTTTCTTTTAATACAACTTGAATACCTTGTAACCTGTGTTGCTTTAAATAGGACTCTGTGGCTTCAGCTGGACCCCTATACCTATCAGCTGTTCAGGTTATCAGGCGAGTACATTCCCTGATCATTTTATATCTTGCTTAGGATTATATTTCCTGCTTTAGATTACTTTACATGATGCTGACACGTTAGAAACACGGATTAGTACTATATGGATCTTGTTGAGCGATGTTATTCCCTTAGTGGATACATCGGGTATTCGTGTACTTTATTTTGAGCATCGTGTACTCCTTGTATTCGTGACATTCGTGTACAAATCGTATGAAATCGTGTATATTCATGTATTCACATGATCTCGTGTGCGACTATACTTCATGTGCAATAACGTATCTTAGCTAGATCCTTATGTATTGATTGGGGCGGGGAAGTAGAAGTGGTTATGTAATCAATCCAGTAGATTACTCGTGTACAACCTCTGTAGATTACTCGTGTACAACATCGTGCCGTTTACATAACCATCTTGTGCTCTTAATCACTAGTCACTGATAGTTCTCTATATATTGTAGCTATTTACTTACAGTCTCTCTCTTTTTCATCATGTTATTTCTTCAGATCCTGTATCTTACTCTCTAGCATGTTTATATTTTCTAACATGTTATGATATTGTTGAGATGTACTGTACTCGCTCCTGTCCTGACTGGACCTGTTGATAAATTTTACAGATAGCTTGGAGATTGCCTGCTATCTAGAGAAGACACATTAGAGGTTGTTTAGATAGTTATTTCAATTGTCTAGAGTTGTATTTACTTTATGGATTATTGTATCTGAGTTTGGAGATTTGAGATGTATTTCTGGATTTGTGTATCTTAGACACTTAGTTTTCTCTCTGTTGTACCTCTTTTGGATTTCATGTTTTATCTATCCTTATCATGCTCTACCTTAGATGTGATTGAGTTTGTATCTGCTATGTCACCCCCATTCGGGGAGTATAAACTGTTTAGCCTTATACTGTTAGATGCATGAAACCTAGGACAGCGTTCTACCGCCGACACTGCGGCGTAGGCTGGACGTACCCACTTCTCGTGCCCTAACTCTAGGGTACGGGTCGTGATAATTCCCCTTTGGTACATTCCATTATGACATCAAATCTTCATGTCTTTCACAATTGTCTTTCACAATTGATTGTTCCGAGCGGTTTCCTGAAGTCACAAATATCTCATAATTGAGGTTAGAGGTTCAATTTCGGATACAATTTCATTTTTTTGTTCCTCTATTGTTATATCTTGCATCTCTTGATGTGTTATGCAATTGTATTACACAATGTCATCCAATCCTAGTGCTAGTGCATCAGTAGGTACAAAAAACACACAAGAGTCGGATGCTCCACCCCCACCAAATGAAAAAAAATACTCAATTGTTGTTGATTTAGAGGGTGCTAAGGGTAGAGATGCATCCAAATGGACTTCTCGTTGTGGTGCCCTAATTTGTGCTCAAATCCCAATTGGGTATGAAGATTGGAGGCAAGTAGATGACTTCTACCAGGATAATCTATGGAACGAGCTCCTGGTATTTTTACACATTCAACTTTGTTTATATACATTTGGACTTGCTTTTATGTTTTTTACTCCGATTAATTATTTGTTTCTATTTTGTTTTGTTGTTGTGACAGAAAGAGTTTGAGATGAACGTGGGCCCCAAGGTAGCTCGAACTATATTGGAAAAGAAATTTTTACAGTATTTTAGAACAGTAAAGTCCGCCATGCGTGCAAAATATCTTAAAATTAATGGACAACCTATACCCAAACGTGTTGCCCTTGATAATCGTCCCGATGATATTGATAAAATATGGTGGGAGAAGTTTGTAGACATTGAGTATAGTGATAAAAAGAAGGAGCAACGCAAGAAGAATGTTGAAAATAGGGCCAAAAATCCTATTAGTCACACTTTGGGACAAAAATCTTATAGTAGAGTGCATGAAGAAATGGTATGTAGCTTTTTTTCACAATTAATAATTAGGTATTGAGTACATTATATGTCATTGATCATGATTGTGCATGTAGGCAAAGGAAAATCCAACAGAAAAGCTTTCGCGGGTAGAGGCTTGGAAAAGGGCACACACGAAAAGATAAACTGGGGAGGTGCTTCCATGTGCAGCGGAAAAATATGTAAGTACTATAATACGGATATTTTGGTAATTTCAAGTCATTGGATCAGTATTGATGGCAGGTTATACTAATCAGAAATGAGAACACAGTCTATACTAGCATTAATCATATATTTGTTGTACTTTCTTTTTTTGCTTGCTTGTTAGGTATCCTATGCCATGCTCCTCTGCATAGATAACTATGTTCTGTTAGAAATAATGGTTGGAACCTAATGAAGTTTGCTTTTGTACCTTTCCTTCTTCAGGTTCAACCTACATATTTTATTTCATCAATCTACCATTCTTAGTGTGATTTTTTTCACATGATTTTCAGGTTCAAGCCTAGTAATTAATTTACTTTACAGGTTCAAGCCTTGTAATTAATATACAGGTAGAGGATTGGTATATATATAAGAGCAAAGTCAGACTTTGCATTTGCATTCAGTCTTTGATTTGCGTTATAAAGAAAGTAGAGGATTGAGTTCCTGTGATTGCATTCAGTAGAAAGTAAAGGATTGAGTTCCTGTGATTTGCGTTATAAAGAAAGTCAGACTTTGCATTTGCATTCAGTCTTTGATTTGCATTCAGTCTTTGCATCTGCATTTGCATTCAGTCTTTGCATCTGCATTTGCATTCAGTCTTTGATTTGCATTCAGTCTTTGCATTTGCATTCAGTCTTTGATTTGCATTCAGTCTTTTAAGTCATGCTATGATAGTTGTTTAGCTTGTATTATATAATTTGGAAGCTGCTGATACTTCTAATACTCTGACAAATGCTCTGATAGTTCTAAAACTTCTAATGCTCTGATAGTTCTTTAACTTGAAAGAAGCTACTGATACTTCTAAATAACCTAGTTTTTTTTTTCACTTCTGCTACTTCTAATAATCTGAGAAAGCTACTGTTAACTAAATTTTCAAAGATATATTATTTAGCTTGTATTATAATTTGGACTGAATGTTACTTTGTTATCATGGAAATGCAGGCTCAAATTGAAGCAGCAGAAGAAAGACAAAAATTACAAGCAAGTCTTAATGGTAGCGATGGTATCAAAAGCTTAGAAGACTTTGAAAGTGATCCTATTGCTGAAGTTTTTGGATCTGAGAAAAAGAAGAGTTATTGTCGTGCAATCAGCTCTACCTCCTCTGCAAAGCAAGTGAAAATGATACAAGCTACGAAAGCAATAGTCAGTCAAAGAGACGTTGAAGACCTTCGTACGTGGAAAATGGAATTACAAAACCAAATGAATGACGCTATGGCCAAGATTAATTCAATTGCTTCTACATTTCTGAATATGCAACAAAATATGAATGTGCAACCAAATCAATTCGGAGGTAATGTGACACCAAGGACTGAATTTGCCTCCAACACAGAGAAGACTCCAATTGGTCCTAATACCCAAGATGACAATGTCGCTAGCCCTGTCGTCCCAACCAACAATGTTGGATCGTCTTCCAAAGGAAAGAAAAATGTGATCTTACTTTCACAAAATTTGAAGGCGGAGGTGGCGAAGGGATATCTTGCAATATGTGCCATTTTTCATCATAGGGAGGTGTTACAAGATGTAGAGGATGTTGTTTGGGTGACAGAGGTAATAGATCCGGACACACTAATTTTTGATGGTCCACAGAATGGAAATTACAAACTTTGTGATATAGCTGACGGAGGCTTTGTGATTTGGCCAAAGTATCGAGTGCGATATATTTAATTTTTTTTACTTTTGACAGTTGTTGTAACAACTCTATTGAACTTTATGTTATTTAGAATATGGTTGGTAACCTGGGATGTTTACTTACAGATTATGGCATTATAATTTGATGATCTATAATATGGTTGGTAATTTGGAATGTTTACTTACAGGTTATGACATTATTTATAATATGGTTGAACTATACTGAAATGTTTACTTATTTGATGATCTATAATATGGTTGGTAATCTGGAAATTCAAGTATAGGTTATGGCATTATAATTTATTTTAATTGTAATGGAATCTATTTTTCTAATAGTTTTCATTATTGTTCCAACGCTTATAGTTGTTACTAGATTTATTTTTCCAACAGTTTGCTACCGTTAGGGAAGCGACTTTCCCAACGGGTTTTCACCGTTAGAATTTTTAGTTTCCCAACAACTACATACCGTTAGGAAATTTAACGTTCAAACGGTTTTTTACCGTTAGTAAACGAAAGTTACCAACGATTTTTTACCGTTAGTGAATGAAATTTACCAATGGTTTTTCACAGTTAGTAAAAATTCCCAACACCCTACTTCTAACGGTAAAAAACTGTTAGCAATAATTTTTCTAACACTTATAGTCGTTGGAAAATGACTGTTTTGGTGTTGTGGTTAAGCATGACTCTAGCCATATCGCTTACAGTTCTATTCTTTCTCTCCACAACACCATTTTATTGATAAGTTTTAGGATAAAAAATTCATGATAATATCTATTATCATCACAAAACTTTTTGAATTCGTCGCCATGATCACTTCAGATTCGAGTAATCATGAAGCCTTTTTCGTTTTAAATATTTATACAAAATACTTGAAATTAAAAAATGGCATCACTTTCATTTGATAGAAAGTAAACTCATGTAAATCGAGAGAAATCATCAACAAAAACGTAGAGCTTACTGCCAAGACTAGCGACTCTACTAGGACCAAACAAATCTATATGAATCAATTGCAAGGGTCTATAAGTGCTTACAATATTGATGGATTTAAATGATGACCTAGTTGTTTTGTTCTTTTCACAATATGAACATACCATGTCTCTCTTGAAGAAAATTTCTGGGAGTCCTTTTACCAGTTTTTTAGTTGATAGCCTTAAGATAGTATTCATGTTGGCATGTCCTAGCCTCATGTGTCATAGTCAGCTTTTATCTTGATTGGCTACTAGGCACTTACCTGCACTGTTAGTACTTTCTAAAAAGAAAACATATATATTGTCTTTTCTAATCCCTTCATATGCGGGAATACTAGTAGACATTTCATATATAGAGCATTTATCTTTCACAAAGTTGATACCATAACTGTTATCTGCCAGATGACTAATGCTCAACATGTTATGTTTCAATTTTGTGACTAGACAAACGTCTTTTATTTCTGGGTAGAGAGATATACCAACAGTACCAATTCCTATAATATTACCTTTAAGATTATTACCAAATAAAGTATATACTGAAGAACAGATGGCAACTCTAGAGGGGGGTGAATAGAGTTTATAGCGATAATAGCTAATTAAAAAATTAAACTCTTTCACAATCTAAGAATAATCAGAGTAAGTGCAAAAATAAATAAGGAGCAAGAAAGCATACGCAAACACAGCCGATTTTAACCTGGTTTCCCTCGTGGAGGACTAGTCCAGGCCTGAGAACTCTAGCTCAGGATTAAATCTACTATTTATGAAATAGTAGTTACACCCCGTGTCTTTTCTTCAGAAGAGCACGTCAACTTCTTACAAAGGATCGCAGTGGCGATGCTTGGAATTTTCCAAGCGACTTCTTGAACTCTTGCACAAGACTCCTAACTGAGAGATGCTGAGCACTCGAGACTTAGGAAGCTTGTGGTTAGTAGATGAAGAAGGGTATGGCTTATATTGAGCTTAAGAGAGAAGAGAAGAGAAGATTGGATGAATGAAAATGAAAGAATTTTTGGCCTATTTATAGGATTTTAGCAGGCAGAATTCGGCCAGAATTCTGGTAGGAATTTTTAAAAATTTGGCCGTTGGACAACTAGCAACCAGCCAACCCTAAAAATTAGGGTGCTGATTTTTAGGGGACAGAGTTCGGCCCGAACTCTGTCTCCAGAGCACAAAATAGGTCTAAGGGTCCAATGGACTTATTTTGGATGTGGAGCTTTATGGATTTTGGATAGGTTATGGGTTTAGTCTCAAGAGCTCAGCACAACTCAGCTTACAATCATTCTAGACTCAATAAATATAAAAGTACAGACTCAAAAATGACTTGCATTTGCAAAACTGAGCTGTCGTCTGGCTTGAGCTGGATGTAGTCATCATGTGTCGTATCGAATTATTACAATTATTATTTAGTCAATGTTATCAATATTTGGTTGACCGTGACTTTGTGTCAACATATCCTTCTCTCTTCATCGATAGCGTATAGAATAAGGATGCATCACCTGTCATGTGCCGCAAATATCTGCTATCGAGGATCCATTAGCTTTTAGCATGAGAGGGTTGAAGGTCCACCTATAAAACGAGTAGATGTAACCTTTGGTACCCATTTCTTCAAGGGTCCAGCTTGATTTGTTTTAGGAATCCAAGAAAGCACATATGTGTCAACTAATTTTCTAGCTCTACAATACTGTGATATGTGTCCATATTTACCATAGTATATGCATGTAATTTTTGAAGTAGTGTTCCTTGTTTCTGTGTTGACATGCTTATTTTTTGTCTTTTTTAAAACCTGTATGTGAAAGTATGGTTATAATAATGTGTTGCTTATGTGCTTTCTTTGGTTTAGTCCTTTATGGTACATGCATAGTATTATGACTAACCTTAGGCTGTGTAACAGGGGTGGCTTGTTTGTCTAACTTGATATCCAACTTTTTAGAGATTACATAAGACTCTTCAAATTTAGCAGTCATATCTGTGAGTCTTTGTGTAGTGACCAAGTGTCTCTTCTTCTCTATGTCATGCAGTTCTTGCACTTTGACATAGTCTATTTCTTACTTTTCTATAGTGAAGATAGCCTCATGATAGTCCAGTCTAATCTTGGCTATCTTTTCCGTGTTATCGGTAGTAGACGTCTTTCTGATATCTTCAAGAAGATTAGACAGTCTTTCTACTTCGATTGTTTATGCCTTAATCTCCTTGCGAGACTGCTTATACTTGTCCAACACATTTTTGTGCTCTTCAAGTAGTTTGCTGAAGGCATTTTCTAACTGGTCAAATGCAAAATATCGTATAAAGGGTTTTCTAATACCTTATCATATGCCATCAGACAGACATTTGCACTGTTATTTGGTTTGTCCTCCTCTTTTGATACACTGGCCTCACTTTCGTGCCAGATGCTGGTGTTTGCATACTTTCGACCAGCTGTTGCTTTTCTGCTTATCATGACCCGTACCCAGTGTAGGGGCACGAGAAGTGGGTACGTCCAGCCTACGCCGCAGTATCGGCGGTAGAACGCTGTTCTATGTCACAATCACAACTAACACTATATGATATAATATCCAAACGGAGGACAATCTCAGAAGGATACAATCTCAATCACAAAACTAGAGGTAGATAATCAGCACGATGAAATAGATAACATCCACAAGAGGGATACAACCAAAAATAAATAAGTCAAGTGTTTAACAAACACAAAATCTCAATATCTAAAATAAAATACATCTCCAAGACAAACAAGAAATAAGATAAACAAAACTCTAGACATCTACTCGAAGCTCTACTAATGTCCTCTAGGCTAGCTGTGATCCTCCAAGTTACCTGTAAAATTTTATCAACAGGTTCAATCAGGACAGGAATGAATACATATCTCTCACACAGTTCATATCATGACAGAAAATGTAAAGCAAGCTATAGAATAAAATACATGAAATACTGTAAGAAATAAACATGAAGAGAAAAAGAGATATCTAGTAAACTGGAAATATAGAGATGGAAAAGTAGGAACAGTAAGTGACTAAGTGATTTAGAGCACAAGATGGTTATGTGAACGGCTTGAATTTGCACATGATTACACTACATAGTTTGCACATGATTACCTACTTTGGAATTGTTTACATGACCACTTCTACTCGACATACCCCAATCAATACACAAGGATATAGATAGGTTATATTATTGTACATGAAGGTTTATACATGAAGCTCATGAGAACATGAGTGTACATGAATAGTTTATATATGAAGCTCATGGATCATGAGAGTACATGAGTGTACAAGAATAATAAGAGTCCAAAGAATACATGATGTTCGTGAAAAGCACATATGACATGATGTATTCGATGCACCCGAGGGAGATAACATCTCATGAAAATATCCATATAGTACTAATCCGTGATAATATCGTGTCAGCATCAAGTAAAGTAGTCTATAGCAAGAATATAAGTCCTAGAAAGTATAAAACTGTCAGAGAATATACTCGCCTAATAACCTGAACAACTGATGAGAATAGATGTCCAAACTGGAGTCACAGTGTCATATTTGGAGTAACACAAATTACAAAGTGTCTAACATGAAATAAAAGAAGTTTACAATGCATTTTATATGATTCTAGGTCATTCTAGGTCAAAGTCAACTCTTGGTCAACCATTCTAGTCAAACTAGGTCAAAGTCAACTATTGGTCAACTCTGGTCAACCATTCCAGTCAAACTAGGTCAAACCTAAGTCAACTCGTCAATTAGTCTAGGGTTTGGTCAAACTTAAGTTAACTAGTCCTTTTAGTCCATTTGAGTCAATTCTATGTCAAGTTTGACCCACATTTGACTTTGGTCAACTTGGTCAACTTGCTAGCCAAACGTTGCCTAACTAGGCCTATAGGTTAATTCTAACTAATTTACCAACCATAGCTTATACCTTGTAATACTATCAAACACACACACACACACACACACACACACACACACACACACACACATATATATATATATATATATATATATATATATATATATATATATATATAATATAAAGGGGAGGAAAGAAAAGTAGGTGTGTGTGTGTGTGTGTGTTGTGATGGAGTAAGGGCTGCTGTCAAAGGAACAATGAACACCAACTCCAAGCATAACACTCAACCCAAACCTATATAACACATAAATATATTATATGAATATCTATATATGCATATATCCTAAGATATATATATATATATATATATATATATATATATATATATATATATATATATATATATATATATATATATATAGGAAACTAGTTATATATAGGAAACTAGTTATATATATAGACTATATATGAAAGTATATAGTTAAACTTCATAATTATCATTCAAACAACCTACTGACCAACAACCAACTTAACTTAATAACAGAAAACATTGGGAAAACTGATACAAACATACATATTTATATATATATATATATATATATATATATATATATATATACATTAGTGGAGCAATAGAAGTCTGTGAAAGATGCAGGCGACAGAGGGCTCCGCTATGGTTTCCACCCCGACGGCGATGGCACCCCCCCGCCCCCCAGACCCTCTCGAAGGAGGCGCCCGGCGGAAAGGAGGGAAGGGGGGGCTGGGCGGCTGATCCTGGGTGGCAGCGGCGGCAAGGGAACCCCCCCAGACGGGAGGAGGGGGGGGGGTTCGGGAGATAGCAGCGCCGGGCATCAGGGAACCCTCTCAGGAGAGGGGTCGGGCGGCGGGACCCTACCAGGAGGGGGTCGGGCGGGTCGGGCGGCAGGACCCTACCAGGAGGGGGTCGGGCGGCGGGACCCTCCCAGGAGGGGGGTCGGGCGGTGGGACCGGTGGCAGCAAACGGGTCGGGGGGGGTCGGCCGGATCCAGCGGGACCCCCCGTGCGGGGGTTCGGGTTCGGGTGGAGGCCCCCCTCGAGGCAGTATGGGGCTAAGCGGGGGACCCGGCAAAGGAGGGGGAATGCCGGGTGCCACGGCACCGGTTTTTGAATTTGGATCGGGTACTATGCCGGAGGCGGACAGGACTGGAGAGGCCGGCTGGCAGACGGTGGTGAGAAGACGGGCCGGAGTACGACGAGGGACCCAGAACCAAGGGAATCATGGGAGTCGGCCTCCAAGAGGCACAGTCGATCCACATCGCCGAGGGGGAGGTTCGGTACGTACTGTGCCTGGATGGCGGCCAAAGGCTACGGCGACTGAGAAGGCAAAGGGTATTGTTATCGATACTGGTAGGCAGGGCCCGGTGGAGTCAAAAAGCCCGCTGTCGATGGAGTATGTTACTTCGATGGCGGTTGGAGGAGGACTCAGGGCATACTTTCCCGCAGAGGAAATAACAGAGGTTTCTGACTTCTGGAAGAACACCTTGGTGCTATACGTGTTAGGGAACAAGCCGTTCTATGGCCAAATTCGGGGTTATGCGGAGAGAGTCTGGAGACCCAAAGGCAGCATGGAATTCTTCTCCAGGGAGAATGGGTTTTATTATTTCAAGTTTGGGCTAGCGGAGGATGTGACTAGAATTTTGCAGGGAAGGCCATGGTCATTTGATGGGAGACTCATCATATTGAAGGAATGGACACCGGATCTGAGGTGTGAGAAGGAGGTGCTGAATGCCATCCCCGTCTGGATCCGATTCCCCGAGTTCCCAGTGAAATATTGGAGCATTCCACTACTCATGAGACTCGCCAGCCTCGTGGAGAAGCCGATCAAGGCAGATGAGGCCACTGCTTTTTGTACCAGACTGATGTATGCCAGGGTCTTCGTGGAGATCAAGGCGGGCTCGGAACTACCGAGTATGCTTGAGTATCAGGTTCCGTCTGGAGAGATTCTGACGCAGTCAGTGGAGTATGACTGGGTCCCACCCATGTGTTCTTACTGCGAGTGCTTTGGGCACACTACCGATGCATGCAAATACAAAGGGAAGGAGGCCGCCAGACCATCGGCGGTTCAGACGGCGGTACCTAGGACGACGACGGTTCAGATGGAGGAACCTGGGAAGGAGACGGCTCCCACTCACTTACCTAGGAAGACGGCGCCAGACAGACACATGGAGGAGGACGCAGTGATAGAGGTTGATATGAGGCTGGAGTCAGGTTCACCACAGAGACATGAGAGCATCCAGGGTGCACTGGTCCCGTTCAGGCCACAGAGGACCATGGTGACCAGGGGTATGAGCACGGCTGATAGTGGTCAAATGGTGGTGGAGATCTCCCCGGCGATCATGGTATACAGCAGCAGGAAGAGACACGCTCCGTCCACAGTGAAGGATTTACCTCAGGCGAGGGATATGGATGACCAGACTGAAGCTAATCCTGACTGGGCTATTATCCTTAGCAGGATTCAGGCTCATCTTGCACCTTCCTCCATGCTAGATGCAGTCATTGATCAGGCGGATGAGACACTTCCCTCGAGTGTCGATCCAGACGAGTTCCAGGGGGACCCCTCATCTATTATTTAGATGTCGGTCCTAGCATGGAACATTAGGGGGGTATTCCATTGGACGATTGAGGGAGATTAGAGGGGTTCTGAGGAGAGAGTCGTGTGACATTGCTATCCTGCTGGAGACGAAGATTAGAGGGGCCGTTATGCTCCCACGTAGGACTCCGGCTAACTGGGATCACATTCACAACTTAGATCTTTCTGGTGTGGCAAGGATCTGGGTTAGGTGGAACAAAGATAGCTGGGAGGGGGTACAGATCCATAAATCAGAGCAACTCATCGGCGTTACTTTCGAGAACAAAGGTGGGTTCCGATTCATCCTGGTAGCTGTATATGGACATAATGACCGGAGACTTCGGGAGGCTTTGTGGGAGGACATTATGCATCTGGGTCATATGGCGGACAACATGCATCTCCCTCTGCTCATCATGGGGGACTTCAATGCTATGCTGCTTCGCCAAGAGAAGGTGGGAGGCCGTCCTGTCCCGGACTCGATCTTGTATGACTTCCAGAGGTGTCTGCTTATGTTAGGGATGCGGGGGCTGGAGCGAGCTGGACATATTTGGATCTGGCACAACAAGGCTACACATAATCGGATTGCTTGTCAATTAGATCGGGCCTTAGGAAATAGTGAGTGGTTCAGGTGTTTTTCGAACTCGGTGGCGGAAGGTCTTACGGCGGGTACTAGTGACCATTCTCCTATCTGGGTTGGCCTCTGTGAGAGACCCACTTTGAGGGGGAGGCCGTTTCGATATAACAACAGCTGGTATCTGTCGGCTGGTTATGAAGAGGTGGTTATGGGAGAGATGTAGCACTTCCGGGAAGGCACGGCTCAGTTCCGTATTGTTTAAAAACTCAAGCAGCTCAAGCGGGCCATCAGGGGGTTGGTGAAGACAAGACCGTGGACTTCTCTGGCGGATAAGGAAGCCGAGCATCGGGACACTCAGGTGGCCCTCCAAGCTGATATTCTGAACAGGGAGCTGGCAGCTAAGGAGAAGATCCTGATCGAGGAGGTCAGCATCATGAGACTTCAGGATGAGATTAGTACGGCATAGAGGGCTAAATGTACCTGGCAAAAAGATGGAGACCGCTGCACCAAATTCTTCTACGATGTGATCCGCACCCGTCAGCACCGGAACAGCATCCCTAGACTTCTGAATGCTGAGGGAGGTCTTGTTGGGGTCCCGGTGGAGATTCAGGAGGAGACTGTCAGATTTTACACTGACTTATATCAGCAGACGGACTACTCTAGCACGTTTCCAGCCATTGTCACGAAGAGACGGGTTTCACGCCATGGGAACAGTCTGCTTTTGGCACCCGTGAGGATGGAGGAGGTGGAAGACATTGTGATGAAGGCTAATCCCAACAAAGCCCCCGGGCCTGATGGATTCTCTTCAGGGTTCTTTAAGCGACACTGGGGTGTGCTTAAGGCCCATGTTCTGGCGACAGTTCATGAGTTCTTTGTGGAGGACAGGCTTCTGAAGGAGATGAACCACACATTCTTGACGCTGGTTCCTAAGAAGGAGGGAGCGACCTCACTTGCAGATTTTCGACCCATTGCTTGCTGTAATTTTCTTTACAAGATTATCACTTATCTTATGTGCAGGCATATGAAGGGGATTATGCAGGGATTGGTGTCCCAGAATCAAGCAGCGTTCATCAAGGGTCGGTCGATAGCGGAACACAGCCTGCTAGCTCATGAGATGGTGAGGGAGTTCAGCAAACCGGGGGGGATGAAGGCTTGTGTGAAGCTTGACCTCCGGAAAGCTTATGACATGGTCAACCGAGACTTCCTGTGTCACTTGATGCTCGCCATGGGGTTCGACGAGAGGTGGATTTTGAGGGTGAGGGAGTGCATCTGCTCCCCTACTTTCTCAGTCCTCATCCAGGGTACGCTACATGGCTACTTCAGTAGCAACAGGGGGTTGAGGTAGGGTGACCCCCTGTTCCCGTATCTATTTACCTTGGTGATGGAGTACTTTACTTGCATGATGGATACGACAGTACATAGCAAGAGGATCGCTCCTCTTTTCCGGTTGGTGAGTCCGGTTGTATCCTATTTGATTTATGCTGACGACTTATTGGTGCTACTCCAGCCTTCCATACGGGGAATGAGAGCGCTCTTTGACATTATGGAGGAGTTCGGGAGGCTATCTGGGCTCCAGTTAAACAGGGAAAAGAGCAGAGTCTACTTCAGCTCCCGATGTACACAGCAGGGGAAGAGAGCCTTCGCCTTGGGAGTGGACAGAGGCGAGCTCCCAGTAAAATACCTGAGGGTCCCGTTGACGGTCAACTATGCCAGAGAGCAGGATTGCCATAGCTTGGTGGACTTTGCTTAGAGGAGAGTGGAAGGCTGGCAAGCTGCGGGTCTATCATTTGGCGGACGGATTGAGTTGGTGCGTTCAGTTATTGCGGGCATCACGATGTTCTGGCTCCAGTCTATCCAGTTCCCTACGGCTACTATTCAAAAAGTGGAGGCCATCTGTGTTGACTTCATCTGGAGGAGAGGGATGCATGCGATCTCCTGGGACCAGCTATGTCGGCCACGGGAGGAAGGATGGGTGGGGTTGAGGCCTCTTCAGGAGGTCAGGAAGGCAGCATGTGTGAAGATGGCCTGGAAATTCATCAAGGGAGGTCGCTATGGGCGGAATGGATGGCGAACAGATACCTAAGGAGGACCAACTTCTGGGCTTGCAGGATAGACAACAATTTCTCGGTCACGTTTAAGGCCATCCTGAGGTGTCGGCCGGTGCTTCAGACCGTTATCTGTAGGCACATGAAGGATGGGATGACTACCGACCTCTGGTTAGACCCTTGGTTGGGTTCCAGATCCCTGCTCGAGCTATTGGAAGGTCAGCTGGACAGAGAAGCGGGCAGGGGGCTCACTTGTAGTCGGATCATTCGCGATGGAGTTTGGAGGCCAGAAGGATATCCACATACTACTCAGCTTGTCGAGGAGATTTATCTCATTCCTATTGATGCTAGCCAGGTGGAGGATTCATGGAGCTGGGTCGGCCCAGGTACGGGGGGCGGGTCAGGTATATTCTGCTTTCGTAGCTGCTACGACTTGGTTCGGACCCACCACGACCGGGCTGAGGAGGTGGACTTCATTTGGGGCAAGGGGTTGCCCGTAAAATGCAACCATGTGCATACCAACTCCTTCGGGGCAGACTGATGACGAGAGACAGACTCCTCCGGTTTGGGATGTAGATCCCGGATGCCAAATGTGTGCTTTGTAATGTGGAGGATGAATCTATGGGGCATCTCTTCTTTGTATGCCCGGTGACCTGGCACATTTGGACTGAGCAGTGTGCGCAGGTAAGAGGAGGAGTTGGGATAGATAGAGACATCCGGATCATTCTCAGCTGGATCCGAGATCACAGAGACCGGGATCCGGGGTGGGCCAGAAGAGCCAGAGTTCGTCTCGCCACGTCTGTTTGGCACATCTAGAAGGAGCGGAACAGACGTATTTTCGAGGGCTTGACTACCCCCTATTGGAATTCTACATAACATAGAATTCGATGTATCAGTTATGGCCCCATAATTTATAATTTGGGGCATGGGATGTTGTGATATTTATGTACTGTAATACCTTTTCCGCTATATGCGAGGAATAAATTTACCCTTATTCCAAATATATATATATATATATATATATATATATATATATATATATATATATATATATATACACACACATAGACATACATACTCCGATACGTACAAATATACTTGTATATACACACAAAAAATTGGGAAAAAGGTGGCCCACGTGTGTGTCGACATGTGGGGGTGTCACTGTGTCCAACCAAGTGTCAGAATCGTATCCAAAAGCCCGTGTCAGAACCCAACTCGAAGTGTCAAAAACTGTGATCGGTTAGGGCTCGTACGGCTATGTCGAAGGGTATAGTACACGACACATGACACAATGGGCGTCGTGCTCATGCACATAGCTAAGTGGGGTCTAGGTCTAGGTAGTCGACACCCTAACACGTGTCCATGTGGTGTCCATGCGTCACACGAACAGCGTATCGGGGAGGGCTGTGCGCGCGTGCACGATGTCAGCCGAATCAATGCAGGTGCGATATCTTCGTGCACACTCAACGAAACTTCGTGAAATTTTACGAGCACATGGGCAGAGGTTGCCCCCACGTGTCTACAAAATTTTACACCAAATCGTGTTGTATCCATCAAGTTATGACACTCAGGATGCAGGACAGTGCACGGGCTGTGCACGGGACCTCGTGCTACTTCTTCGTGTCCTGTTTGGACACGAAAACAGTGTCAAAAAATAATAAAAAAAATGTTTTGGAATCCCCTCATATAGGGCTACAGGTGTATGAAATAATATTTGAAAACAACAACTTTTACTTCTAAGACGCATTTTATTAAGCACATGTTAACATACACCGACACGCATCCGATACATATATCAAACGGACACAAAATCTAACCAAACTACAACTACAGGTCTAGGGTACCTATATGCATGCTTCTATGAAGAAAAATTAGGATTTAAAGGAGTTTAAAAGTGTTTACCTATTGAGAGTCGAACTCTCAATGCAAAAAGCCTCTAAACGTCTCGACACCAATTTCCTACGGTCCAAAGCCTCCAATTCCTTGCTAGCAACCCTCCAGCAACTTCTTCTCCTCCCAAGGACTGCAACATAATTCGTTTGCTCCAAATCGGATGAGATATAAGAAAAATAGGCTACTTTGAGGAAGGTGGAAAAATTAGGATTTGTAATGGAGGCTTGAGGCTATGTGATATGTTATATAGGAGGGGGGTCTGTGTTTGGCCGGCTATGTGCTGGAATTAGGGTTAGAGTTAGGGTTTAGTCACCACGCCACTCAACTTAAGTCAAATTAAAGCCTTTTAGCAAAAATCCCAAAAAAACAATATATTAAAAACCCTAAAATGAATTTAAGAAGTTTCCTAATTGGGATTTAATCTCAAAATTCAAATCTAAATGGTAATTAAGTCTTCTAATCATGGTTAGTGTCTAAACATGGTTATCTAAGGTTAAACAAAAAGAACCACTATCACAAAAAGCAACAATTAAAAATATTAATAAAAAAAATTTAAAAATTACACAATTACCAAAATATTCTTATTCTAGAAAAGTGGTAGTTACAAATCTACCCTCCTTAAAATAATTTCGTCCTCGAAATTAAAGGTTGGTAGTGGTAGTAAAACAAGATAGGAGGTTTAGGCAATATCTTAGGCATGATCAAGGAATGACGAGTTTTGCACGATCGGGACAAACATTTCAAAATTATTCAGGCACGATGAGTAATTTTGGCATGATAGAATTGTGATATGAACAAAATTATATATGCACGATTTAGAGGCAAGGTAAAATGTATAGTTATGGTCGTTAAAATCACGATTAAGGGATTCAAAATCGTCTTAGTCATGCTCGGTCATCTAGGCACGACTAATCACAAGGAATTCAGATATGATTTAGGAAATCAAATCATGGTTGTAAAGAGTTTAGGCACGAGTGTTTAAAATCCAAAGATGAATAAAATTGAAAGTTAAAGCATGAGTGGCAATAACATTGAAATCCAAAAAAAATTAGTCTCGGCACGATCTAAGTTGATTAATTCCTGGTAAATCAGGATTTGGGCAAGATGCAGAATAAGATCATCGAAATCTGAGCATGAGCATCTAATGATGGAAATCTAGATCACAATTGAATTTAATTCAATTGGGTACAACCAGGATATTGGTATGTTAAGAAAGATGACCAAAGTTGATTGGTCGCGATCAAGAAAGTTAGGGTTGAGCGATATTAAAAACTTAAAGGATGATTCAAGGATGTGGAATAAGTCAATTTTTCTGTCACGACCCGCACCCACTGTGAGGGTACGAGAACGTAACAACGTCCAGCCTACGCCGCAGTGTCGGCGATAGAACGCTGTCCTAGGTCAATCATCTAATAATATAAGGGTACCTTTACAGTATATACACTCCGAATGGAGGTGTCATAACAATATACAGTTCTCAATCACATCTAAGGCAGAATGAAGATAGAAGATAGATAAGTAATACTGAAATAAAAGATCCACAGAATACAATCAGAGAGTCTAAGTGTCTAAGATAACATCTCCGCAAACATCTGGAAATACAAGGTCTCAACTACAGAGTATGAAAGAATATATACAATCCAGATCTCAATGACAGAAACAAAGCCTAACTAAACTAATCTAAACAGTATGGACGACGTCCTCAGCTAGAGCTGGATCCTCCTGTGGGTTCAATTCACAGGTATCGTCTAGATGGGCTCCATAGTAGGTTTCTACGCAGGCCTCATCCTCATCCTCTGTAATATTTTCAACAGGTCCAGTCAGGACAGGAGCGAGCACAATACATCTCATGCAGTTCATATCATGTCAGGAAATATAAAGCAGGCAATAGAGTAAGATACATAAAACGCTGTAAAAAGATGTACATAAAAATAGGAGAGATATTTGATAACTGGAAATATATACATGATAAGTAAGAACTATAAGTGACTAGTGATTTAGAGTACGAGATGGCATGTAATTGGCTTAGGCTGTACATGATAAAATATGGAAGTAACAGAGTGTACATGATGGGTAAATCACATGACCATTTATACTCACCCCTACCCACAATCAATATACAAGGATCTATTCAAGTTACGTTACGGACATGATGTTTTGGTTACACAGGAAAACACATGAGAAAACATGAACGTACATGAGAGCACATGAAAGTACATGAGCGTACATGAAAGAACATGAGAGAACATGAGTGTACATGAGTAACGCAAGAGCAAGGAATACATGATGTACATGAAACACATGTCATAAAGTATTCGATGCGCCCGCTAAGGGGGATAACATCCCAGGAAAAGATCTATATAGTACCAATCCGTGATGATAACGTGACAGCATCAAGTAAAAGTAATCTAGAGCGAGAATATAATTTATGACAAGTATAAAATGATCAGAGAATATACTCGCCTGATAACCTGAGTGTCTGAAGAGAATATACTGTTCGAGGAGTGGTATCTGTCTCCTATAGAACAGTACAAGTCACTATGAGTCCAAAAATGATAATAAGATGCATTACAATACATTCTAAATAAATCTAGGTCAAATCTAAGTCACACCAAGCTAAACTAGATCATACTAGGTCATACTGAGCCAAACTGGGTCACACTAGGACAATTAAGGTCAAACAAGGTCACAGAAAATCAATCCAAGTCAAACTAGGTCAATTTGGGTCAAGGGTTGACTTACAGTTGACTTTTGGTCAAAAAGTCAACTCTGGTCAACACGGAGTCAACCCTAGGTCAAACAAGTCACATGTTGACCAACTGTTGACTTTTAGTCAACTGGTCAACCCTGGTTTGGTTTCGGTCAAATCTAGTCGCTTAAAGGCTAAGTTTGACTCTCGGTTGACTTTTGTTGACTTTTGGTCAAAATGGTCAACCGAAGTCAAAACTAGTCTATGAGCACTATATTTGATCATTACCAACCAAGGAAATCAAGTTCTAACTCTATCTTAGACTCCAAACTCAAATATCCTATTTCTAGGCATTACCTATATTACCTTACCAAAGTAAATACCAATCCCTTGTCCAAAACCACTCTAACCTAGGAATACTACCCTAGGTTTCCTAGGATAGCTAAATACTATCCTATCTAAGGGTTACCTACCAAGCTACATAGGTTTCCTAGGTATCTAACTCATCTTAGACCACATGTTGGTTATCTACCCTTTACCTTGTCCTATACCTTACCAATATCACATATCACTCTCATATCTCCCTACCACTCACTCACACACAACACTCATGATACCACACTCACTTACACATGGTCACACATAGGCTCTACCTATAGGTTTACATATAGGCCCTCCTATAGGCTACTAGCTATACTCATATATCACTCACACTCACAAATACCTATATACTCTCACACTACAAGCTCACACTTAAATCTCACAAACACACACCTATAGCTCCTATACACACACACACATATATATATATATATATATATATATATATATATATATATATATATATATATATATATATATATACACACATAGGCTCACACACAAATGGTTTTGGTTCACTCTTAGGCTTACAAACACACACACATATATATCCTATACAATAGCTCACACACAACACTCATGCTCTCACAACACACACCTATAGGCATATATGTGTATACCATACCACCATATATGTTAATACATAAAAATATACAAATGCATAGAGAGGGGGCACTCAAGTACATGTGCATATGTGTATGTGTGTCATAGACTTAGGCATGTGTAATGTTAGTGAGGAAGTTGTGTGATAGTGTAACATGTAAGAAAGATTAAAAATCAGTGAAGAAAAGGATGGAAGTCAATTTCCAGTTCAGCCAACACTCAACCAGGCCAAAACAAGGCCCCCAAAACAGTACACAACAGTTCAAAGTTTCAGTTTTACACCCACTACTTCATTCTCAATTTTTGAACCCCAAAACAGTCCCAATTCAATCCTAAATTGGCACATAGATAGATTATATATAGGAGAAACAAATTAGGAACTAAAACTAATATGTCAACAGCATTAAATGGGTTTGAAATGGTGGCAAAGTCCATTTCTAAAAACTGGAAAAAAATCTGGAAATAGAAGACTGAATACCCAGTTTCAGTCCTACCTTCCCATCACCCAAATCGAATTCCAAACATCACCAAACAACACAAAATTTGGCACATAGCAAGATAACATATAGGGGAATGGTATTAGGGTCTTAAACCAAACATGTTAACAGTATTAAATGGGTTAAAACAGTGCCCAATTTCGATTTCCCAAAAAAAATTGGAATTTCAGGAAAAATGAAACCTAGTATCAGAAATTTGGTAAATTGCTGAAAACCTAATAAAAACATATTAAAATTCAAAATAAAAGGGTGGTAATGTGAATACACATTGTACACGTGTCATATAATTTGTTTGTGTCCACCAAAGTGGACACAAACGTGTCCAATCGAGTAAAAGTCCAAACACTGCAAAATTGGTGCTGTTCAGTGCACTGCGTCGTGCACGTGTGCACGCGTGTCGTGCACACGACACAGTCCAACCTAGGACTCGTGCACACCAACCTAGGTAGACCACCTATAGGGCTACCCAATAGGCTAGCTAACCCGTGTCCAAGTCGTGTCAGTGAGTGACACGAAGCCCGTATCAGTGTCTAAAAATCACGTGTACTGTGTCAGTGTGAACCCAGTGCGGGCCCCATAACGTGTCCGACACAAAACGTGATGCTATGAAATTTTGGGGGAGTGTGCGCAGACACTGCCCCCATGTCCATGCCAAATTTGGCGTGTCCTAGTGCTGTGTGCAAGGAGCTAAGGCCCCCGAGTGGCAGGACAGCGTGCACAGCCTGCACGCGCACGTGCACCCGCGTGTGCACGTGTCGAATCCGACTCGACACAACACAAAGACACCCCCAGTCCAACAAAAATGCATAAGCAACCTCAAAAACTAATTTCCTATTCAAATAGATTTTGAAAATAACACAAATACTTTCTTTGTGGCATTTTCACAAACATATTCCTAGGGACACTGATATGTGTCCAAATAGGACACGAAACTGATACAATCCGACATTAAACCAATGCTGACACTTAGGGGAATCCTAGGGTTCGCTAAATATGAAAACAAATCAAAATTTTATGGAGAAATGGAGGAGTTACCTATTGTTGAACTTTCAAGAAAAACCCCTATTCAATGGCTCTTCTCTTGATGTCCCAATCCACTCAAATCACATCAAACTGAAATAGAACATTAATGACAGCAAGAATAGGGGTATTAGAACCTATTGGAAGAGATTAGAATGAAAAAGGAAGAGGAATGGAGTTCTAGGGATTAATTGAAATAGTAAACAAACCTTGTTCTCTAACTTGAGCTTTCCTAAAAAGAGGCAACCCTAAAATTTAGGAGAGTATAAATAGGGTGATGTTCCCAATGATGATATGGTGGCTGGCCACTTAGTCTAGGGCTTAGGGTTTTGGAATTTGTCTTGGGCTTTGGGCCAAACTACAAGGCTTTGAGTTAAATGATTAACCAAAGGCTCTAAATCATAAGCCATGACTTATGACTTTCTAAATCCTAATGCTAACTAGAGTCTAATGACCAACCCAAAGATTAGCTTAGGTTAGACTAGAGTCATATAACCTAACCAAGTCCATACTAACTAGGGTTAGCTTCTAGGTTGGTCTACAAGGGTCAAACTAGTCAAAGTCAACCTAGTCCAAACAATTCTAAAATAATTCCTAAAAATTCCCATAAATTCAAATAAATTCTAATAAATTTAAATGATCCTAAAAATGTCAAAAATACCCTAATCACATGGCTAGACTCTAGGGTAGGCAGTCTCTACAGTTCACTAGCAAAACACCAAAAATCACAAGTCATGAATTTAAATAGTTTAAAAATGATTAAAAATCACTAAAAAAATCATAATATGAAATAATATCCTTAATAATAATTATAATTATAAAATTTCAAAATTATCCTCTTCTGAAAAACTGGGTGTTACAATCCTACCCACCTTATAAAAATTTTGTCCTCGAAATTAAAATGGTAGTAGTCCTTCTAGGTCAAACACCCCACAATCAGAGTCTCAAACACACCGTCAGATAATCATATGCGTCTGTCCAAAACCATGATTCTCAGAATCTCTGTCATGCCAGTGAGCAAGGCAACGATAATCACAGAGTCCTCAACTATGGTACATACCTCTAGAATTATGGTATTTAAAATTTTCGCATTGCCGTGCGCTTAGCAGCGAAAACCTTAAATTCCTACACCCGAGAAATATGTCCATAATCCGACTATATGTCCTCACTATGCCTGCTAGCATGATCCTAGAGGATTCTAAAATCTCAAAATCGAGGCGACCTAGCCCATACGATTTATCTCAGAAGAAAATTAAATTATAATGAAACACCAGATCAAACTTATCAACAATGAGGAGACAGATAGGAATAGATGGAACTGAATTTCAAGATAGGTATAATGAGATAAGGTGAAAATAAAATCGAGAAGATCAGAACCTGCAAGCACCTCTCTTACTGCCAGAGCATCCTCAATTGTCATGGCATAAGCTCGCCCTTGCTGGCCTCCCCTGGCCTGCTGCTGATGCTGTACGAATCTCTGTGGCTGAGTCTGCAATGCTGGTCCCCTCTGTTGTCCTGCCGGAGCCCTAAATCCTGCTCCCTGAGCTGTCCGTCCCGCAGACTTGGGACACTCTCTCAGCTGATGATCTGATGATCCGCAGAGTAGGCACTTACCTAGCCTCAGCCGGCACTCACCCCAATCGTGCCCTAGTTTCTTACAGAAGGGGCAAAAGATAACATGCTGCTACCTCTGCTGCTGCTGCTGTCTCTGCTAGAACGGTTGCGGCTGGAACTGCCTCGACTGCTGGTGCTGAAGGTGAGGCCTCTTGGCCTGGCCTCCGCTGCTGCTGCCCCCATCAGGGTCTCGCCCCCTCTTGAGCCTCAGCTCAAGATCGTCCTCTGCCAACAAGGCTCCCTTCAAGATCTCCTCGAATGTGGCATCCCGGTTGCCCTTGGTCAAGGACTTGACCTCCTTGACTAGACCTTTCCGAAACCTCTGGGCCTTCGCCGTCTCGCTCAGACCCTCTACGAACCTCCCGAGGCGGCCAAACTCCCCCGCATACTCCTCCACTGAAAGACTCCCCTGGACTAGGCTCTCGAACTGCGTCTCCAAGGCTCTGAGTGCTGAATCTGGGAAGAACTTCTTCTTGAAGAAGCCCTTGAACTCCTCCCAAGTCTGCCCAGCTACCCCCACCCTGGGGTCTGACTGATACCAGATACGAGCAAGATCTCGCATCCGACTAGCTGCGGCCTCGATCTGAAGATCTACTGGTATCCTGGCCAGGCGGAAGATCTCCTCTATATGCTCGATCCACTCGTCATCATATATAATCCCCTCCGTCCCCAGGAAGTCTCTGGGGCTCATCTTCTGGAACTGCTCTATCCCAAGTGTCTTCGGCTGCTGGACTACTGGTCCAGCTGCGACTGTCGTAATGGCCAGCTCCATGCCCTTTCCTGTCGGGTCTGCTGCATCTCCATAAACTGCTGAAAGTACGCAAATATCTGTGCCGCGTCCACGTGTCCTGTAGGCGGTAGCTGCTAGAACGGTACCTCTGGGATGACTGGGTCCTGCCTCCGATCTGGTGGAGGTATACCCCCTGCTGCTGGTGGAGGGGCTCCTCCGAACGCAGCTGAAATGCCTACCCCAGCTGGTATGACTGGGGCTGCGGTACCAGGGGCTAGCTGCTGGGTATGAGAGGTGGCAGTCCTCCCATCGACGTCCCCCTGGCCCTGGCGAGGTGATCCTATCTCAACCATCCTGGAGACAGATCAAAAGAAACAATTGCTGAGAATGAGTCGAAATAGCAAAGGAGGACAGTTATATTCAAAGGAAAACAATATCAGCAAGAACTGAGATGGTATGAATTAGATAAGAGTTTTTCCTAATGTGATTGAGTACCTCCAAAAATATTCTAATCCTACTGCAGGATGAAGTCATACTCTAGTTCGAATACCACTACATAAACTCGACCTGCATGGGCCACCACTAAAAACGTGTCACGACCCGCACCCACTGTGAGGGTACGAGAACGTAACAACACCCAGCCTACGCCGCAGTGTCGGCAGTAGAACACTGTCCTAGGTCAATCATCTAACAATATAAGGGTACCTGTACAGTATATACACTCCGAATGGAGGTGTCATAACAATATACAGTTCTCAATCACATCTAAGGCAGAATGAAGATAGAAGATAGATAAGTAATACTGAAATAAAAGATCCACAGAATACAATCAGAGAGTCTAAGTGTCTAAGATAACATCTCCGCAAACATCTGGAAATACAAGGTCTCAACTACAGAGTATGAAAGAATATATACAATCCAGATCTCAATGACAGAAACAAAGCCTAACTAAACTAATCTAAACAGTATGGACGACGTCCTCAGCTAGAGCTGGATCCTCCTGTGGGTCCAACTCACAGGTATCGTCTAGATGGGCTCCATAGTAGGTGTCTATGCAGGCCTCATCCTCATCCTCTGTAATATTTTCAATAGGTCCAGTCAGGACAGGAGCGAGCACAATACATCTCATGCAGTTCATATAATGTTAGGAAATATAAAGCAGGCAATAGAGTAAGATACATGAAACGCTGTAAAAAGATGTACATGAAAACAGGAGAGATATTTGATAACTGGAAATATATACATGATAAGTAAGAACTGTAAGTGACTAGTGATTTAGAGTACGAGATGGCATGTAATTGGCTTAGGTTGTACATGATAAAACATAGAAGTAACAGAGTGTACATGATGGGTAAATCACATAACCATTTATACTCACCCCTACCCACAATCAATACACAAGGATCTATTCAAGTTACGTTACGGACATGATGTTTTGGTTACACATGAAAACACATGAGGAAATATGAACGTACATGAGAGCACATGAAAGTACATGAGCGTACATGAAAGAACATGAGTGTACATGAGTAACGCAAGAGCAAGGAATACATAATGTACATGAAACACATGTCATAAAGTATCAGATGCGCCCACTAAGGGGGATAACATCCCAAGAAGAGATCCATATAGTACAAATCCGTGATGATAACTTGACAGCATCAAGTAAAAGTAATCTAGAGCGAGAATATAATTTGTGACAAGTATAAAACGATCAGAGAATGTACTCGCCTGATAGCCTGAGTGTCTGAAAAGAATATACTGTCCGAGGAGTGGTGTCTGTCTCCTATAGAACAGTACAAGTCACTATGAGTCCAAAAATAATAATAAGATGCATTACAATGCATTCTAAATGAATCTAGGTCAAATCTAAGTCACACCAAGCTAAACTAGGTCATACTAGGTCATACTGAGCCAAACTGGGTCACACTAGGACAATCAAGGTTAAACAAGGTCACAAGAAATCAATTCAAGTCAAACTAGGTCAATTTGGGTCAAGGGTTGACTTACAGTTGACTTTTGGTTAAAAAGTCAACTCTGGTCAACTCTGGTCAACACGGAGTCAACCCTAGGTCAAACAAGTCACATGTTGACCAACTATTGACTTTCAGTCAACTGGTCAACTCTGGTTTGGTTCCGGTCAAATCTAGTCGCTTAAAGGCTAAGTTTGACTCTCGGTTGACTTTTGTTGACTTTTGGTCAAAATGGTCAACCGACGTCAAAACTAGTCTATGAGCACTATATTTGATCATTACCAACCAAGGAAATCAAGTTCTAACTCTATCTTAGACTCCAAACTCAAATATCCTATTTCTAGGCATTACCTATATTACCTTACCAAAGTAAATACCAATACCTTGTCCAAAACCACTCTAACCTAGGAATACTAGCCTAGGTTTCCTAGGATAGCTAAATACTATCCCATCTAAGGGTTACCTACCAAGCTACATAGGTTTCCTAGGTATCTAACTCATCTTAGACCATATGTTGGTTATCTACCCTTTACCTTGTCCTATACCTTACCAATATCACATATCACTCTCATATCTCCCTACCACTCACTCACACACAACACTCATGATACCACACTCACTTACACATGGTCACACATAGGCTCTACCTATAGGTTTACATATAGGCCCTCCTATAGGCTACTAGCTATACTCATATATCACTCACACTCACAAATACCTATATACTCTCACACTACAAGCTCACACTTAAATCTCACAAACACACACCTATAGCTCCTATACACACACACACATATATATACATAGGCTCACACACAAATGGTTTTGGTTCACTCTTAGGCTTACAAACACACACACATATATATCCTATACAATAGCTCACACACAACACTCATGCTCTCACAACACACACCTATAGGCATATATGTGTATACCATACCACCATATATGTTAATACATAAAAATATACAAATGCATAGAGAGGGGGCACTCAAGTACATGTGCATATGTGTATGTGTGTCATAGACTTAGGCATGTGTAATGTTAGTGAGGAAGTTGTGTGATAGTGTAACATGTAAGAAAGATTAAAAATCAGTGAAGAAAAGGATGGAAGTCAATTTCCAGTTCAGTCAACACTCAACCAGGCCAAAACAAGACCCCCAAAACAGTACACAACAGTTCAAAGTTTCAGTTTTACACCCACTACTTCATTCTCAATTTTTGAACCCCAAAACAGTCCCAATTCAATCCTAAATTGGCACATAGATAGATTATATATAGGAGAAACAAATTAGGAACTAAAATTAATATGTCAACAGCATTAAATGGGTTTGAAATGGTGGCAAAGTCCATTTCTAAAAACTGGAAAAAAAAATCTGGAAATAGAAGACTGAATACCCAGTTTCAGTCCTACCTTCCCATCACCCAAATCGAATTCCAAACATCACCAAACAACACAAAATTTGGCACATAGCAAGATAACATATAGGGGAATGGTATTAGGGTCTTAAACTAAACATGTTAACAGTATTAAATGGGTTAAACAGTGCCCAATTTTGATTTCCCCAAAAAAAACTGGAATTTCAGGAAAAATGATACCTAGTATCAGAAATTTGGTAAATTGCTGAAAACCTAATGAAAACATATTAAAATTCAAAATAAAAGGGTGGTAATGTGAATACACATTGTACACGTGTCAAACAATTTGTTTGTGTCCACAAAAGTGGACACAAACGTGTCCAATCGAGTAAAAGTCCAAACAGTGCAAAACTGGTGCTGTTCAGTGCACTGCGTCGTGCACGTATGCACGCGTGTCGTGCACACGACACAATCCAAACTAGGACTCGTGCATACCAACCTAGGTAGACCACCTATAGGGCTACCCAATAGGCTAGCTAACCCGTGTCCAAGTCGTGTCAGTGAGTGACACGAAGCCCGTATCAGTGTCTAAAAATCACGTGCACTGTGTCAGTGTGAACCCAGTACGGGCCCCATAACGTGTCCGACACAAAACGTGATGCTATGAAATTTTGGGGGAGTGTGCGCAGACACAGCCCCCGTGTCCATGCCAAATTTGGCGTGTCCTAGTACTGTGTGCAAGGAGCTAAGGCCCCCGAGTGGCAGGACAGCGTGCACAGCCTGCACGCGCGCGTGCACCCGCGTGTGCACGTGTCGAATCCGACTCGACACGACACAAAGACAACCCCAGTCCAACAGAAATGCATAAGCAACCTCAAAAACTAATTTCCTATTCAAATAGATTTCGAAAATAACACAAATAGTTTCTTTGTGGCATTTTCACAAACACATTCCTAGGGACACTGATACGTGTCCAAATAGGACACGAAACTGATGCAATCCGACACGAAACCAATGCTGACACTTAGGGGACTCCTAGGGTTCCCTAAATATGAAAACAAATCAAAATTTCATGGAGAAATGGAGGAGTTACCTATTGTTGAACTTTCAAGAAAAACCCCTATTCAATGGCTCTTCTCTTGATGTCCCAATCCACTCAAATCACATCAAACTGAAATAGAACATTAATGACAGCAAGAATAGGGGTATTAGAACCTATTGGAAGAGATTAGAATGAAAAAGGAAGAGGAATGGAGTTCTAGGGATTAATTGAAATAGTAAACAAACCTTGTTCTCTAACTTGAGCTTTCCTAAAAAGAGGCAACCCTAAAATTTAGGAGAGTATAAATAGGGTGATGTTCCCAATGATGATATGGTGGCTGGCCACTTAGTCTAGGGCTTAGGGTTTTGGAATTTGTCTTGGGCTTTGGGCCAAACTACAAGGCTTTGAGTTAAATGATTAACCAAAGGCTCTAAATCATAAGCCATGACTTATGACTTTCTAAATCCTAATGCTAACTAGAGTCTAATGACCAACCCAAAGATTAGCTTAGGTTAGACTAGAGTCATATAACCTAACCAAGTCCATACTAACTAGGGTTAGCTTCTAGGTTGGTCTACAAGGGTCAAACTAGTCAAAGTCAACATAGTCCAAACAATTCTAAAATAATTCCTAAAAATTCCCATAAATTCAAATAAATTCTAATAAATTTAAATGATCCTAAAAATGTCAAAAATACCCTAATCACATGGCTAGGCTCTAGGGTAGGCAGTCTCTACTGTTCACTAGCAAAACACCAAAAATCACAAGTCATGAATTTAAATAGTTTAAAAATGATTAAAAATCACTAAAAAATCATAATATGAAATAATATCCTTAATAATAATTATAATTACAAAATTTCAAAATTACCCTCTTCTAGAAAACTGGGTGTTATATTTCCTCTTTTTGATAGGGAAAGCAAAAGACAAGGTTTCATAGGGAAGTCAAGTTAATCATCTCTCTCTGATACTATCAAGTTTATCTGATCATTATTTGCCAATCATATCTTTTTCTCACAAGTTCCAATATAAAAATCAACCTTTATATGACTACCACCAAATTATACCCTTCCATCATGAAGATTGGACCTTGTCATGATCACCATAGGCTTAATTTTCTAAATTCCAAAATATTACTCATGAAGCCTACCCTTCTTATTAGGAATCAATACTAACCACTTAATCATCATAAATCCAAATTCTACCACCTTGTCCTAAATTGGATCCGAAACCTCTAAATCAGTTTTATGAAATCCTGGAACTTATTCAAATTACTTTCCTTGTATTATTCAAAGCTAAAACCACTAAAACGTGTCACGACCCGCACCTAGTGCAAGTGCACGAGAAGTGACAAACGCCCAGCCTGCGCCGCAGTGTCGGCGGTAGAACGCTGTCCTGAGTCACAGTATCTAACACAGTCTAAAATAAACTCCGAATGGAGAGTAGAATAATAAGTAACTCAATTACAATACTAAGATGGAATAGAAGAATGAATCTGAAGAGAGTCACAGATAAAAAGTCTAGGTGTAAACCACCAGAATAAATCTCAAGTACAACTCATAAAGTCTCAAATAGAAATACAAATAAAGTACTAAGTCTCAGCTAGACTATAGGCAAGTCCTCAGCAACTGTAGGATCCTCCTGAGGGTCCACGTCGCCAGTGTCATCTAAGCCAATGCCATAATAAGTAGGGCAGTACTCCTCATCAATACCTGTAAAATTTTTAACATGCCCAGTCAGGACGGAACGAGCACATATCTCTCACAACAGTTCATAGCAGGAATGGACATATAAAGCAAGCTATAGAAAACTATACATGAATCGCTGTAAAGGAAATCAACAAGAGAGAGACTATAAAATGAGATATAATATGATAATAGAGAAATATAACCTTCTACGTGAATCAGAGCATGAATTGGTTATGTAAACGGTCTGGGTTGCACATGGATACAGCTATGGAGTGCACATGGATACCTACTGGAGATAATGATCACATAACCAACTACACTCTCCCTGCCCCCAATCAATACACAAGGATCAATGCATGTTATGTTATTGCACATGGATAACAACTACTGTATATATGGAGCTCATATGGTCATGAGTGTACATGAATAACATATGAGTGCACATGGATAAATATGAATACATGGAGTACATGACGGCCATGATAAAGTACATGAACATGATATACTCGATGTATCCGAGGGGATAACATCGCATGAAAAGATCCAGAGGGTACTAATCCGTGTGAACATCGTGTCAGCATCAAGTATACTAGTCTATAACAAGAGAACATATCCAAAGAAGTATGAAAAGATCAGAGAATGTACTCGCCTGGCAAATCGAACTGCTGATGATGAGGTGTAACCAAACTGGGGCAATGTAAACCTATTTAAAATACGCACATGTCACACCCAAGTCTATAATATCAAAAGAAATAGCTACAATGCAAGACTACATGCTTCTAGGTCCATTTTGGTCAAAGTCAACCCTCGGTCAACTTTGGTCAAACCTGGTCAACGCTGGTCAAATCTGGTCAAACCTGGGTCAACTAGTCCGTCTAATAAATTCTAGGTCATACACAAAATTCTAGGTCATTTGGAGTTCGTTTGAGTTGAATTGGATCAAGTTTGACCCAAAGTTGACTTTTGTCAATTTGGTCAACTTGTCGGCCAATTCGACTAAACTAAGCTCGAAATGACAAACCAAATCTGTCCTAGGGCTCCTATAGTTATATACACAATTACAATCTAATCTAAGATAATTAACAAGCATAAATATATATATACATATAGGTATATACACACATGTGTATATACAATACAACTAAACCTTATTTCTAACAAAAGATGATGTGTGTGTGTGTGTGTGTGTGTGTGTGTGTACTGGTGCATACTGAAATAGGGTAAAATCTGAGATTAAAAATAGTAAAACGCAACCATGGAATTACTCAAATAATATACTATTTATATACATATATACACAGTAAGAAACTATATATATATATATATATATATATATATATATATATATATATATATATATATATATATATATATATATATATATATATATATAAATATAAAATATATATATATATATATATATATATATATATATATATATAAGATGATGTGTGTGTGTGTGTGTGTGTGTGTGTACTGGTGCATACTGAAATAGGGTAAAATCTGAGATTAAAAACAGTAAAACGCAACCATGGAATTACTCAAATAATATACTATTTATATACATATATACACAGTAAGAAACTATATATATATATATATATATATATATATATATATATATATATATATATATATATATATATATATATATATATATATATAGACACACACACACACACAGACGTTTAAATGGAAGATACGCAATGATGCGAGATAAATAAAGATTCTAAAATCTGGAAATATATCTCCCTCGACCCATTCGCGATATATATACATTAGGAATGGGTTTCAAAGGAATTATATATATATATATATAAATATATATATATATATATATATATATATATATATATATATATATATATATATATATATATATATATATATATATATATATATATATATATAGTTAAATATATGCATAAAGCTATATAGAAACACATATATTCATAAATGATGGAAAAATTATGAAACAAAGACAAAGGTTGGTTCCCACGAATCCGAAATCTCATATAAGTCCTGAAAACTCAGATTTAGAAGCTAAAAAGCTGAAAAAATCAGAATATCATATTAATTCAAAAAATCGAAAACTAAAGAAAAATAACCCAATTCACACAACGACCCAAAATCAAAAATACACCAAACGAACCCGCGAAACTTGGCATACACGTTGGCCTCGACCCACGTGATGCGTTCGTATACTCTCGGGTTCGAAATCATGTCCGTGTCGTGTCCACAGAACGCGTATCAGAATTTCCCGATACCGCGTGGTACGCGTTCGTTCTCGCTCGTTTGAGCGCCGCACACGCAACAAAATGCCACATGCTTGTGCACAAAGCTGGGGGGGTCCGGGGGTAGGTCTAGGACACGATGACACGGCGACATGATGCGCCAAAGCGGCGCACACAGCCCCCGCACCCGTGCGGCCTGCTGCGCGCCCTCGTGCGCGTTGTGCCGGCCTCGCTGCTCCCTCGTCGGGCCACGCCGCAACTTGGGGTTCATCCTACGGGTCGTCTAGGTCTAGGTCAACATGTTTCGGGTCCTGGAATGGGTCTTCGCTGCGTCGTGTGCGCGCACGAAGTCCGTCTCCGCGACAAAAACCACAGGCTGAAAGCACAGTGGCTGAGCGGTGCACGCGCGATATCTCCGCGCTCGCTCAACGAACAGTCGTGAAATTTTACGAGCATGAGGGCAGAGGTTGCCCCCACGTGCTCACAAATTTTCATGCAAAAATACGCTCTGTGCATCACGCAATCACACGCGGACAGCAGGGCACGCACGGCCTCGTGCACGGGATCCGTGCACGTGCGTCCGTTGCCCGAAACGCTGCTGAAACGATGTCAAACCCAAAACCGTCTTCACAAAAGTTTATCAAAATCATATTATCTAAACATCCATGAAGACAGAAACGAAAAACAACAATTTCTATCCTAAGCGGTATTTCGTCGAACACGTGCCGTAAGGGACCGACTCGGGCTCGATACCTCTATCAAACGGAGTCGAAATCCCACCAAATTTCGTGGGCAAGGCTAGGGCACCTATATGGATGCAAAAATGTAGAAAAAAAACCAGATTTGCAATGGTAGATTAGGATTTACCTATTGAGTGTCAAAACTCAATGATCGGGACTCCTCGGTTGTCGTGTCGGCCGATTTTCCTCCAGCAAAACCCTCCGTCTCCACTCCAGAAATGCTATAGTAGATCCTCCTCTTCTCAACGAGTGCAACAGAATTCGTTTGGGAAGAAATGGACTCCGGATGAAGAAAATAGGTGTTTTGGAGAGATGGATCTTTTAGGGTTTCTTGGTGGAGGCTCACAATTTTCACAAATAATGAAAAGATGAGGGGGTGTTGCTGTGTTGGGCGGCCAAGGGGGGTGTCTAGGGGTTAGGGTTTCACTTGGTCCATCTCCTACTCAATTAGAAATGGGCCCAAGTCAAAAAGCTCAAAGGCCTACATGCAAAAAGGCTAAATAAATAAATAAAAGCCTTAAAAATAATCTAATGCACAAAATAAATTCTAAAAATGAAAATAACAATTCTAATGCATGGTTAGGCCCCTATACAACTCCACTAAGGTTAAACCAGTTGCTAGCACAAACAAGAGTCAACATATTCAGGAAATCACATAAAGGTCAAAATGGCTAAAATGACTAAAATACCCTTCTATGAAAAAGTGGATGCTACAAGGCCTTACAAAACTTATTCTCCATTATGAAATCAACCTTCATATTTCCTTTAACATACATCTTCAAATATTGTTCTCCTTAAATTTAAAATTTTCACAAAATCTCTAAATTTTTATAACTCAAAATTCTTGTGTTTTCTCTGTTCCTAGCTAATTTCTTACAATATCTTGTTCAATTTCGTATCGTCATCGAATACAGTTAAAATCTCTTCTCCATTACTAAATCCCTAAGTTTAACATCATAGCCTTAATGTGAAATGTCTTAAGAATCAATAAACAAAAATTATCCAGTCCTCAAAAACTAAGTCGATCTCGAATATCATTATTAGTTATGAAATATATCTATGAATTATTCATACCCAAAATATTTATCTAAGTGTGATCGTTTCTAAATTGATAATATAAATCTCTTGATTTCATCCTCAATCTCAGTCGCATCTCTATCCCAAACCTATATCAAGGTCCATCATATTATATTCCTACCAAGATTATCATAGGATAACAAATCAAGTCCTTTCTGAGTTAGATGATTTATGTTACTTTCTCATCCTTTCCAAAGTGAAGAAATATGTAGATTCAAGGATATCAAGTGTAGCTGATAGAAATAGTTACGAGATAGGTGATTAATGTAATTGGGACAGAGTTAATTAAGATAAGAAAAATGGTAATACAAAAAATAATGACAATAAAGAAATAATGAAAAAAATCTGTTCATGCTACTCTGTTAAAAAAATGAACCAATTTAAGATATAATCTGATACCATACACGTCTTCCTGAAATCATGTTATCAGAATTTTGCCACGCCAGTAAGCATAGCTGCATTAAACGATAGAGTCCGTAACTAAGGTATACACCCTATAATCATGTTTCTAGAATTATTACCACGCCAACCGGTATGGCTGCAAGAAAATCTAAATTCCATAACTAGGATAAGTATATCAAAAACCAGGCTCTATGTCCTTGTCATGCTAGCCAGTATGACTGCGATAAATTCTAAGCTCCATAAATAAAGTAGACATTTACCTTTCACACTGTCCTTATCAAGTATGTTATCACGTTATACTTAAAAAAATATTTAGATACAAAATTAAAGTTAACTACGAACATCAAGATTCAAAAATCCAACAATGAATCCATCAAAATCAAATTCGATAACAAAGAGTAAGGGTGAATCAAGGCAAGGGAAAAGATTTCAAATCGAAGCTAAGATGAGATTCTCAAGGGTCGTCCCAGGAATCTCTCAAAGAATTCTAACAGTGATTGAGTAACCTCTCATTCTAACACCTTACTTTCTATACTCTATAGCAGGCTCGTAGCAATACCACTAAGTCGCCGTACTGCCACGATATCGCACTAATGCGAATCTCGACCTATATGGGCCACCACTAAAAATGTGTCACGACCCGCACCCAGTGTAGGGGCACAAGAAGTGGGTACGTCCAACCTACGCCGCAGTGTCGACGGTAGAACGCTGTTCTAGGTCACAATCACAACTAACACTATATGATATAAACGGAGGACAATCTCAGAAGGATACAATCTCAATCACAAAACTAGAGGTAGATAATCAGCACGATGAAATAGATAATATCCACAAGAGGGATACAACCAAAAATAGATAAGTCAAGTGTTTAACAAACACAAAATCTCAATATCTAAAATGAAATACATCTCCAAGACAAACAAGAAATAAGATAAACAAAACTCTAGACATCTACTTGAAGCTCTACTAGTGTCCTCTAGGCTAGCTGTGATCCTACAAGTTATCTGTAAAATTTTATCGACAGGTTCAATCAGGACAGGAACAAATACATATCGCTCACACAGTTCATATCAGGACAGAAAATGAAAAGCAAGCTATAGAATAAAATATATGAAATGCTGTAAGAAATAAACATGAAGAGCAAAAGAGATATCTAATAAACTAGAAATATAAATATGGAAAAGTAGGAACTATAAGTGACTAAGTGATTTAGAGCACAAGATGGTTATGTGAACGGCTTAAATTTGCACATGATTACACTACAGAGTTTGCACATGATTACCTACTTTGGAATTGTTCACATGACCACTTCTACTCCCCCATACCCCAATCAATACACAAGGATCTAGACAAGTTATGTTATTGCACATGAAGGTTTATACATGAAGCTCATGAGAATATGAGTGTACATGAATAGTTTATACATAAAGCTCATGGATCATGAGGGTACATGAGAGCACATGAGTGTACATGAATAATAAGAGTCCAAGGAACACATGATGTTTCTGAAAAGCACATATGACATGATGTATTCGATACACCGAGGGGGATAACATCTCATAAAAAGATCCATATACTACTAATCCGTGATAACATCGTGTCAGCATCAAGTAAAGCAGTCTATAGCAAGAATATAAGTCCTAGAAAATTTCAAACGGTCAGAGAATATACTCGCTTGATAACCTGAACAGCTAATGAGAATAGATGTCCAAACTAGAGTCACAGTGTCCTATTTAGAGCAACACGGGTTACAAAGTATCTAACATGAAATAAAAGAAGTTTATAATGCATTCTATATGATTCTAGGCCATTTTAGGTCAAAGTCAACTCGTGGTCAACTTTAGTCACCTATTCTAGTCAAACTAGGTCAAAGTCAACTATTCGTCAACTCTGGTCAACCATTCCAGTCAAACTAGGTCAAACCTAAGTCAACTAGTTAATTAGTCTAAGATTTGGTCAAACTTAAATTAACTAGTCCTTTTAAGTCCATTTGAGTCAATTCTAGGTCAACTTTGACCCACAGTTGACTTTGGTCAACTTGGTCAACTTGCTAGTTAAACCTTGCCTAACTAGGCCTATAGGTTAATTCTAACTAACTTACAAACCATAGGCTAAACCTTATATCACTATCAAATACACACACATATATATACATATATATTCAACTCAAAGTGTATACAATAGGATATATATATATATATATATATATATATATATATATATATATATATATATATAAAGGGGGGACATCCACGAAGCGGCTACGGCCTTCTTTGAGGGAGCTACCTACCCTAAAGCCATATCTTCAGCCAACCTTATTCTCATCCCGAAAAAGGACAACCCGAAACGTTTCGTGACTTCCGTCCCATTAGACTGTGCACCTTCACCAACAAAATCATCTCCAAGATCATTGCCTCTCGTATGTCTGACTTGCTCCCCAAGATCATCTCCGAGGAAGAAAACGGATTCGTTAGAGGCAGAAACATCCAGGATAACATCATGCTTGCCCAAGAGTTAATCACCTGCATAAAACTTCCTACAAGAGGCGGCAACATTACGATAAAACTTGACATGGAAAAGGCCTATGACAGAGTGGACTGGCAATTCATGATTTGGGTCCTCAGGGGATTCGACTTCTCGAAAACCTGGATCAATATCATCTGGAGATCGATCAGCAATTCCTGGTTCTCCACAGTGATCAACGGCCAGACCGACGGATTCTTCAAGTCTAGCCGCGGAATCAGGCAAGGAGACCCTCTATCATCCACCATATTCATCATCACGGCAGATGCATTGAGTAGAAACTTGAACAAGATGACTAGTACGCCGAATTTCCAGCACTTTCATACCACCAGCGGCTGTCCGATTATCACCCACCTCGCCTATGCAGATGATATCCTCATCTTCACCTCCGGAGATGTGGGATCGGTGGAGGTGGTCCACAACACACTACAAAGATACGCCTCTTACTTCGACTAGAAGGACAACCCCAGGAAGAGTATCATTTATGCCCACCACAACATTAAAAGCGAAAGCGCGACCAGTCTCTCCAACATCACTTCGTTCTCTATCAGTCACCCTCCCTTTCAATACCTCGGATGCCCCCTTGTGTACGACAAATCTAACGCCGGCATCTTTGAAGACCTCATCAACAAAATCAGAAAGAAACTGGCAAGGTGGCACAATGCCACCCTATCGTCGGGTGGGAAGATAATCCTCATTAATCACGTGCTCACATCCATCCCTATATACACCCTCGCTACGTGCTCTACCCCCAAGAACGTGCTGACCTCGATTGAGCACATCTTCAGCAACTTCTTCTAGGGGCACAACGGCGGCCACGTCAAGCATAGTTGGGCCAGCTGGAAAACCATGGCTAAACCTACCGAGGAGGGGGGTTTGGGGTTCTTGAAACTTTCCCACATCGTTGACGCCTTCTCGATGAAGCTGTGGTGGAAGATTCGTACGAGTAGCAATTTATGGACGAGATTCATGAAGGCTAGATACTTCAAGCACATTCATCCGTCACAGGTGACCGCCAACTGCAGATCTTCCGTGGCATGGCGGCGCATCATTAACGGGCGTACTATGGCCGAACCGGTTCTCCGTTTGCGCCTAGGCAACGGAGAATCCAACACCTTCCAAGAATGCTGGACGGGAGACACCTTGCTTCACTGCCTCCCGGAGGCGCCAGAGCACAGCAGGATTAAGGACCTATGGGACGCGAGGAGGGATGATTGTGATTGGGACAAGATCCGAGATTGGGCTAGCGAGGAAGCAGTAGACTGCATCCAACGTCACGGGCTGAAGTTGACCCCAGATATAGACAAGCTCCTTTGGTCGGCATGTCAGGCAGGTGAATTCTCTATTCGCTCCGCCAGACAGGTGGACCGCGGCCCGGGAGCACATTCTCCGATCAGTGTCACTTTCTGGCAGAATTACATCTCCAAGAAATGGTCCATTCTGGAGAGTCATCAGGAACAAGCTCCCGACAGACGACGTTCTGTACTACATTGGATTCAGTCTAGCCTCCGCCTGTAATTGCTGTGCAGCTCGTCAATCGGAAATTGTTGACCACATCTTCAGCCAGGGCGATCTCCCCGCTCAGGTCTGGAACGCGCTATCTCAGCGTTGCAATCAGGATCAGGTGGGCGGAAGCCTCAACGATCACTTAGCTGGGTGGGCGCTTGCCTCCCATGGCTACAGGATCGTCGCGGCTGCGGCTACGTGGGTATTATTGAAGAATCGCAACAAGGCCAAGTACGAGGGCAACCAATTCAACGCGGATAGGATTATCCGGGAAGTGATCAGGCAGTGCCGGAAGATAAGTAGCGTCTGTTCGCATGAACAGACTGGTTTTTGGGAGTCTCTCCTCGTCTAAGCTCCCGGTTTCGTATCTTTTTTGTTGGTATACTTGTATAGGCGTCGGCATTTGCTGCCTTTAGTATACTTGTACAGGCTTCGGTATTTTGAGCCTTACTGAATAAATGGGGGATCTTGGGTTATATATATATATATATATATATATATATATATATATATATATATATATATATATAAAGGGGAGTAAAAAAAAAACTATGATCGGATAGGGCTCGTGCGGCCAGGTCGAAGGGTATAGGACACGACACACGACACAATGGGCCTCGTGCTCATGCACATAGCTAGCTGGGGTCTAGGTCTAGGTAGTCGACATCCTGACACGTGTCCACGTGGTGTCCACGTGTCACACGAACAGCGTATCGGGGAGGGCTGTGCGCGCGTAATGGTGTCAGCCGAATCAATGCAGGTGCGATATCTTCGTGCATACTCAACAAAACTTCGTAAAATTTCACGAGAACATAGGCAGAGGTTGCCCCCACATTTTCACAAAATTTTACGCCAAACCGTGTCGTATCCATCGAGTTATGACACTCAGGATGCAGGACAGTGCACGGGCTGTGCATGGGACCTCGTGCTACGTCCCCGTGTCCTGTTTGGACACGAAAACAGTGTCAAAAAATAACAAAAAATATGTTTTGGAATCCCTTCGTATAGGGCTGCAAGTATATGAAATTAGTTTTGAAAATAATAACTTTTATTTCTAAGAGGCATTTTATCAAGCACATGTTAACATACACCGACACACCCGATACATATATCAAACGAACATAAAATCTAACCAAACTACATCTATAGGTCTAGGGTACCTATATGCATGCTTCTATGAAGAAAAATCAAGATTTAAAGGAGTTTAAAAGAGTTTACCTGGTCAACAAGTCAATTTTGGTCAACTAGGAGTCAAACTTGGTCACCCTCTAGCCTATCTAGGTATCCCTATATAATCAAGACATCTACATACATCTACCATATAATATATACTTATCTCAATACATATATGATATACTATAAATATCACTATAAAATACTTAAAAGGGAAAACTCAAACCCCCATAGCCTATGGCTAAGCCTAACCTCTACCTTACATATGATACCACATATACTCTACCACATAATGTATACTTCTAATACCTATATAATATCACTATATATATACTACCCTAAATATATACAAGTCTCTCAAAGCATATATATTACACTATATATATAAGGTAGACCCTCTACTTAAACCCATAACCTATAGGCTTCACATAGAGATATTTCCTATACAATACCTCTCTAACTCTCTAACATACCATACCCAAAATATGAGTTTTCTCAACTCTACTCCTCATACACTAACTCAAACTTCTAACTCAATTTCTAACTCCTATACTCCAACTAACACTAACTCACAGCTCTCTCATCATCAACCAACATACATCTATACTTATACATCTTCCCCTCCTAACATCATATATATGTACATATATCCCTCTCTCAAAATCATACTGTCTCAATCTCACAAGCCCCTGAGAACTACTCACAGTCATCTACTATCATATATAGACATGATTTACCTATATACCAAATACAATAGATACATATCTGTATATGTACATATAACTTACATATATCATATACCTTGAGACGTACGTAAATATATATATGTATACAGATATCTATATATATACATACATATGTAGACTTGAAACCAAATCCTAATATCTAATCATATATACACATTCAAACTTCTTAACTGAAACTAAAAGAAACTTACCTACATATATACATTCAGATTTTAAGATAACTCCTAATACCCCAAAATCGAAGTACTGAACATACATATATGTAAATAACTTATAAACTGAACATATATTGAAATCTAATGAAACATGAAAACATAATTTCATTTTGAAACCAATCACTGAATTCGAACCCAATACAAATCATGAAAACCAATTTCGAAACAAACTGAACTCAGGTGAATCATACAAAGACTCATTTTAAAAGACCTTAGGATTCGAATTGAATATTTAAACCCATTTTTGAAATGCCAAATACCTGTATTAGCAAAACCCCACATTTGAAAACAAAACATAACAGTATCAGCCTTTTCAAAATCGAACCAAAACTATTCGAAATCCCAATCAAATCATTCGAAACAAAGGAGAAAAAATATATACCAACATAGGGGGGTCAGTCGTGTCCTCCAGTGTCAGATATTGTGTCTAATTCATGTCACAGAACCTAGTCGAACTGGTGTCAGAGACAGTGTAGTGCACTGTCTCGTGCACGCGTGTCGACTCGTCCAGGGACACGTGTGTCCACTAAGACACCAAGTGGTGGTATCGAATGGGTAGCCTAGGTCTAGGTCTAGGGTTAGGGTAGCCTGACATGAGTCCAAGTGTCCTCGTGTCTGCGCACGAAGTGCGTATCAGAGGCACTTGTGCGCGCGCGTGTGCAGTGTGGTCGAGACAGTGCAGGTCGGATATCTCTCAAACCACTCGACGAAATCCAATAAAACTTTGGGGACATGTTTTCAGACATTGCCCCCACGTTTCCATTAAATTTCGTGTCAAACAAAGCTGTGTCGTGTCCTACAAGACACTCGAGCAGCAGGACACTGCACGACAATGTCGTGCTGAGTCCCCGTATCCAATAACGGTGTCCAAAACACCCTAAAATCAACTCAGTCATAATGATATGTAATCTACACCTAATTAGCTACAAACCCATGTTATTAGTTTTGAAAATTACTAAAATAAGTTCCTATGTGGCATTTTACCAAACACTTATTTAAAAACACCGATACGTGTCCGATACGGACACCAAACCAAGTCCAATTCCTACCAAACTTAGGCTACACCTAGGGGAACCCTAAATGAATGCATCTATGAAGATAAATCAAGATTTCAATGGGTGTAGATAGGTTTACCTATTGAGAGTTAGAATCTCAATAGAAAGAGCCTAGTATCGATGTTTCCCTCAATTTGCAACGGTCCCAAAGCTTCCAACCCTTGCTAGCTATCCACCAATGGCTTCTACTACTGTAGGGGAGTCCAATACAAAAGACTAGGCTCAATTTGGAGTTGAATTGATGAAATAGGGTGATTTAGGGAAGAACACTAAACTAGGGTTTCTATTTGAAATGAAAAGAGGCAAGGGCTATTAAATGTGATACTTATAGGAGGGGGATACCATGTTGTGGCTGGTCAAATAGAAATTAGGGTTAGGTTTAGATGTAGATGGGTGGCTAAGACTTCTCCACATAAATCTAAGTCCATTCATTGGTCTAATTTAGTCCTAACGCTTTTTTTTCTACAAATATCTTAAGAAAAATATCATACAACAATAATATCTAGATATTACTAACCTTGTCATTAAGTCCCTAACCTTCTAACTAAACCTCCATGAACATCATTAGCATCTAGGTTAAGTCAAAAGTAGGTTAGTCTCTAATAAATAATTAGCACCATATTTGTAGCTCCCCTTCCCAGAAATTGTGAAATAACCTATTTTTACTTATTTTAATTAAATGGTAATTTTCAGATTTTTTAAATAATTAATTATCGTATTTAATTGTTATATTAAATTGTTATAAAATGGTTTATATTTTATGCGTATATGAATTATAGCTATATGTATGTGTATGTATATATAAAATATATATTATATGTGTATGTGTGTACATATATATATATATATATATATATATATATATATATATATATATATATATATATATATATATATTTATATATATATATAATATATATATATATATATATATATATATATATATAAATATATATATATATATACATAGATATTGTGAATTGTGTATGTGTAATTCTAAATATATTAAATATGTATATGTATGTATATATATATGAATATAAATATATGTGTGTGTGTAAATGGGGTAGCTAACAGTAAATCAAAACAGTTTCATCTGTTACAAAATTATATATACCCTTTACATCTGTCTAATGTCAGTTAGATTCCGACCCAACAAAATTCTTAGCAACCATAAATTACCAGTTGAAATGAAGCAACAACCCGACCTTTGCTCCCAAACCGAGCAGGCCGAGTCTCCCAAGCATCCCAGCCCAACAAACTTGAAACCCGAAGCCTTCTTCACCCGACCGAGTAAATTCCAACAGCAGCAATAGCAATCCCGACCCAGGCTACTGATAACAGCCTATGAACCAGCCCAAGCTCAGGATGAGCAATTCCATCCGAGCTCATCCCAAGCCCAGTCAGGGGAGGGCTTAACAGCCGCTCGATAAGTGCATGAGTATAAAAGAGAGATCGAGAGAGAAGTTTGCAATTTTTTGCATTACCATCGGTTTGTGTAATTGTTCCAATCCTGACTGGATAACCAATATTTTACAGGTTTAGCCGCGATCACTCTTAGCACTGGGGAAGACTTGGGTATGCTGAAGACAAGCCTAGAAATAGATAGCATTTGTATCAATTTTATTAATTGTAAAATCTTGTATTTTTTTAATTATAAATGTTGTAATAAATGTAGAATTGTGAATGAGCATCAAATGTTATTTTTGAGTATTTATTCTTGCGGGCTTGACAGCGTTCTACCGCCGACTCTGCGGCGTAGGCTGGCTTGGACACGTCTCGTATCTGAAAAGCGGGTGCGGGTCGTGACAATAATAATCAATCAAAATTTATTTTCACCAATAAGTCAAAAATGACCAAAATACCCTTAGGCTAAAAAGTAGTAATATGACATTCTAATCACATGACTGGGCTCCCTTGGTCATGGTTAGTCTCTAGGCTTAGCAAAACTAGGGTTGTACTAGCAAAACACCAAAATCACAATACACCAATTTAAATGGTATTAAGTAAATTAAAATTCACAAAATTATGGAAAACTGAGAAATGACAAAATTACCCTTGATTTTGAAAACAGACAGTTATAACTCAATAAAAGAAAAAAATACAAAATAAATATGAAACTAATAGCCGATTTGATGATGCCTTTCTTCTGACATTTGAGCAGACTCATTTTTTCTTGACGACAATCGTCCAAAGATAAACAGATCTGAAAATCTGAATACCAGCGGAACCCCCGATGAGAGGCCCCGGATGGGTCGTTAGGCGGTTCAGAGAAATCTTATTGTATTATACCATCTTTGGTCCATCAATTGTAACGCTCCAGTTCCAAAATACGTGGGACCAGGTATACGAATACATGCCAGCAGCACTTCACCAATGGGCCAAGCTATACAACAAGCCCATTAGCGAAATACTTAAGCTGTAAATCATGATAACACCAAGAAATACAACACAGTCCACAGGTATATACATCTAATCACATCCATATAGTCCACAAAGAGATCAAGAATAAATAAGGAAATGTCTCAAATATCCAGCAATAAAAGTAATGAAGACTGTACGGGTAAAACATCCCGAAATCACAGAAATAGAAAGAAAGTACAAATCAACTACAAGTCTAATGAAAAGAAAATGAAATAATGTAGCAAGACTAAATATGATTATAACATGATCACGAAAATCCTCTGGCACTATCTCGTCCTCCTGTGCCGGTACGCCTCCGGTCTCAGCTCCCGAACCGTAAACCTCTGGATAGTCTTCAGCTTCGTCTAAGCCTGGGAAATAGCCAGGTCCTCAGAGGACTAGCAAGATGCATAATATACATGCCAAGGTACAGAAATAAAAATATAAACTAAGGCAATATACTGTATCCGTCTATGTGCTATGCAAGTGAGATACTTTTCTAGAATATCAGACCCCTTCCACTAAGGCTCACTAGCACCTCAGCAGGGTATTGTCCCCAGTACCTGTGTCGTGGCACCAAGGACAATCAATTCTCGATAGTGATAATCCCTTACTCGGCTACAGAGATAAAGGTCACTAAACAACGAGCCACACGACAATAGATCTGATATTGTAATCAAGTTCTCCCCAATCCCCATGTCTAAAATCTAGCAATGTCAAGTCTGTACAGTCATCTCGAAAGTAAAAGCAATACTGATAAAGAAATCTGGAATGCTAATACGAGGTCAATACCACGAATAGTCATGTAAACCTCGCATCATGAATGTGTCGGTGTCCTATGGTCAATTGTGTCAATGGACACATCAGTATGTACGTAATGCCTAATGTCAATAATCGATGTCACTATCATGACATCGGCACCCGTCTATAAACGGACACTAAGTAACGTCCTACGTCATGCAATGCTAATCAAAAATAAAAAAACAGAAAAGAATAATCTGTAACGAAGGCAAGGCACGCTTGCCTGTAACTGCTGTCTGCGGATAAGTCTGTCCAACTCTGGTGTCCTTATCGATCCTCCCAAGCTCACCTATAATAATACACTATATTTAATATTTTATATCAACGTACCATATATAAATTATATGCGTATCTACGCCTCCTAGTTGCCATAACGTTGCTACGATACTGCATTTATTATATAAGTACATATAGGTAACAAAACCTCTCGTAAATACTTTACAAAAATAATATATTTAAATTCTGGAAATTATCTATAAATAGTTATATATTTCTATAATTATATTTTCAATAGGGGAACCCTTTCACAAGTGGTCTTATGTCAATGCCACATATGACTTCCTCAATTCGACACATTAATTTAGTCTAGAAACAACGATTAAAATAAAATTACTAAATTCTATAAAAATTCCAAAAATTAGTTAAAATAGTATTTATAATGTTATACTTTGCACAACATAAAGTTTAATATGGATTCATGGAGTTTTGACACTTTTGGACACAAGAAAAACAAAAAATTTTAGAGTTCGGTGACACGATAAATGTCATGAATTTTTAAAAATAGCAAACGGATGCAAAACCTAACTTTCAGATATGTGTCAGAAAGGTATCAACGTCTAAATTCTGAATAAAAATATCAAAAGGTTAGAAACTGACCTTAGATAGGCGAAAAGTAGCCCATAACAGAATTCATTAGTTCTGGATACCCTGTCGTAGAATCAACACCACGGGCAAACTACTTGGAACTAGGAGATCCGGCAATCAGAGGTTAGATTAGACATACGAAGGTAACTCTCAGATTTGGTTTGAGGAGAAATGGATGAGAAAAAGTGGATGAAACATCATCTACAAGTCGACTAACCTGCAGTGACATTTTAGACTTCGATTCGACGGAGTTTTGGCCCAAGTAGCGTATCGTGCACCTCTCTAACGGCTATAAGATTGTTCCTACAGTTGCTAGGGTGGAAGGGGATGTTGAGAGGGATGTCCAAGTGGTGGTGGTTGGCACAGAAATCGAGAAAAAATTATATTTTGTGAAAAAAGGGAGTCTGCTAGGGTTTCGGGTTTGGAGTGGTGGCCGCTAGGTTTGGGGGGATTTGTGGAGTAGTGGGTGGTTATGAGAGAGGGGGATGGTTATAGTTTGATAGGTATATATATATTTAGTGTATGGGCTTTGGTTTGATCTAATTTGGATAGGATTTGGTTCTCCAAATCATACTATTATTAATAGGTTTCCTATTTTGGTTAGATTTTTGACCAAACCAAATATATAAGGGAATATTGCATATGGCTGCAATTAAACCTCTAAAATTCTCTTAAATATATGTATACTTGGTTTTGGTACTCCTAGTTAGGCTCTAACTAGTAGGGTTGACTAGGTTAGGGTCCGAGTAGCATTACTAGTCAAATTGGACCCAAAAAATTAATTTAATGAGTCTCATGTGCCATTTGTAAATAAGTAGGACATAAAAACTCGATTAGATAGTACACCCTAGGCATGTGCATTGTAGACTCAAAATGGATTAAAACCATATATTGGGTCATACAGTTTCGATCTATGTCAATTCCAAAAATTAAATTAGAAGTTGGCTTAAAATTACGCCAATGGCTCAAATTGGCCTAAGCTGGTCCGAAATTGCGCAAAGTCAAAGGAACGTTGAAAAGCAAAATTGGATGGGACATGATATATCAAACTCAATATGGACGATTCTAGAATTCAAATATGGAACTGGATTTGAGAAAACAATATTTGTTGTGCTTCCAAAATCAAAGCTACAGTAAACTACTAATATAGTCATTATTGACTTTAATAAATTAAAATATCTATATAAAATAATTAAAATAAGATCCAAAAATGAGGGGACTTACATCAATAATTCTTCGTTGCATATTTCCTGGTTTGATCATGCTTACTACTTGTCTGCAAGTACATGTTAGACGAACAAAATAATATGATGCAGTATGATACAAGCATAGCAATATGATATAGACCATTTAGGACAATGCTAAGTTTATAGGACAATACTAAGTTTAAGTAGCAACATGATACTGATTACATGAATATTAGTGACATCACTAGTTAAACTTAATTGATTAGCCATATTCAAAAACATGATATAATTATTGGGCTAACATCTGTGCCTGCGTAGAGGACAGTAGACTTATTGATCTTTCTGGATGTTGATCTTTCTGGATGTTATTATCTAGACTTGGATGTTGATCCATCTCCTCTGGATATTGATCTTTCTGGATGTTATTATCTAGACTTGGATATTTATTTTACTTTCTGAATGTTTATTTTACTTTCTGGATGTTTATAGAGTTTATTATCTAGACTTGGTTATTATCTAGAAATTCAACGGAGGGTTGCTCCGGGTCTATTTTTTATAAACTGTGATATGTTAAATGCATATATTATCTACAAATTCAATGGAGAGTTGCTCTGGGTCTATCTTTATAACCTGTGATATATTAAATGCATGATTATTATCTTGTAGATATCTATTTCTATCAGGTATGGCAGGAACAGAGGATCGTACCCCCGTGACAGTAGAGGAGTATCCCGCGGAGCTAGAGGTTCCATCGGTGGACGGAGTGGTACTCCGTTAGTGGATGATGGTGTCGGACCCTCGTCTCATAGTACTCCAGTGTACCAGCCACTCGGATCTCCGTCTGTGTCGACGGTATGTGGCAGCACTCATGGGACAGACAGTTCTAGGCCTGATCCTAGCCCGTCCAGCAGCATTCCTCCTGCTGACGGCACTATGGAGACGGAGGAGAAGGTGAAGGAGGTCGCACCTACGACGTCTATATATGATCCGAGCGATCCCCCATGCGCCCCTCCGGACGAGATGAGGATGGAGATTTGGTCCGGTGGGCCTACAAAGTAAGTTAATTAGTTAACATTTATTCATATTTATATCTATATGTTAATGACTTTAATTATCGTTGTGTAGATATCGTCTTCCGTCAGTTCAGAGGGCATTGGGGCTATTTCTGAGGTCCAACTACGGCGGGCCTTGGATCAACTACTCGGATGCCTCAAGCGAGAGGAAGGCATTCTGGTTTGCCCACTTCAAGGTAACTAAAGTATATTGCTTTTAGTATAAATCATATTTTATGCATATTGTATAGCTAACTAATTTAATTCTTGTAGAAAATATATTTTTATCTACCACACCGGGCTGAGACGATTGAAAAGCAATTTCCTGTCGTTGTCGCTAAGTTGATCCGGGATGCGATCTACGACCAGAAGGCTCGAGACCGTTCCGGAAAAGGGATCCAAGGTTGGATCACGCCCGAGCAGTGGACTTCCATGAAGGCTAGATTCAACGCTCCTAGTTACAAAGAACGGTCGGAGAAGGCGAAGGTGGCTAGGACGAAGGCAGAGAAGTGGTGTGGTGGCTCGATTCCCATGACGGAACATTTTCGTCGCCTGGTACGTATTTTACTGTAATATATTATTTTAATGAAAGTAGTAATAAAATGTTTAATTTCAATGACAAACATTTTATTATAACAGATAAAGAAGGGTGTGAACCCCAACAAGGTGACGGTCTTCCTGGCTACCCATTAAAAGGACGAAAAGCTCATCGATGATCGGGCCACGCAGAGCTATGAAAGTATTACTTTACGTGTAACTAACTTTATGATAACTTAAGAAATATGTAAATATATCCATAGACGTGGAACAACTAGGTTGGTAGTAAATATTATGCTTATCGAGATGCGTACTTTTCTAGGATGAGTATCTTAGGCTAGAGCGTGAGCTTACTAGTGCATCTGCGAAGGGAGGGGATGGTACTTTCGTGCAGCCCCTACCGGCTCGGACGATGGACGAGCTCTGGCTGACCGCCGTTGGTGGTCTTCAGAGTGGTACGTACTACGGTACGGGATCCTACGACGCCTTTGTGGTGACGCAGTCATCCAGAGCCTCCTCTGCCAGTGTGCATTATCTACATCCCTTAGAGGAGTCGGTCCGAGTGGGGGAACTCCATCGCCAGCTTACTGAGCTGCGTGATGAGCTGTTGCGGAGGATAGAGCAGTCCCAGTCTCAGCCGCAGACGGATGATGTGGCCCTCACCGCACGATTTGCTATGCTCAAGCGCACCATTAGGAAGACGGGCGAGAGGACGGATCGTGTCGTTCAGGCGGTACAGCGGATGCAGACGACCATTGGCGAGCAGGTTTCGAGGTTGGCAGCTGTTATGGCGTCCATCAACTGCAGACTGTTGGCCATGGAGCGGACACTTCCTGGTCATGCTTTGGCATCCACACCGACTACAGCGGCTCCACTTCCCCCCTCTTCCTCCTACTGATGGGTCGTGTCACTCCCCGTTCCCATAATGCGTATTTTTATACATGTACAACTCATGTATATTTATTAAGTATTTATCATGTATTATCTTGCATTTAAATTTTTTTAATTTCATGTTAATTAATTATCTGCATTTTATTTCCTGTAATTTTATTTCCTGTAATTTTATTCTTGCATTTTATTTTCTGCATTTTATTCTTGCTGTTATTCTCTGCTATTAGTCTTGCCTTGTGGTTCGGGTTAATGGAGGGTTTCGGGTTCGTGGTGGCTCAACCCGACCCACACTCCCACCTACCACCACCCTTCCCTATTTAAAGCTTCCCTCTCCTTCTCTCTCCTCATTACTCTCATTCTCACCATTACTTCTTCTTCTTCTTTCTCTCATCACTCTCTCCACCAACCACAGCAGGCAAGTGCACTCTTGCTTCTTGCTTGGAGAACCATTTTTATGGTTCATTTCTCTTCCTCTCATGATCCTGAGAGAGTTTAGTTCTTAGCATTTTTGATTTCTATGGCTTGTTTTCTCTAGATCTAAGTTGTTGTATTTCGGTTATTCATAGGTTTTGATCTCCCAACTTAGCGTGTCTTCTGGCTGGAAACTTTATTTTCTGGCTGGGACGAAGGCTGAGTCACGCTCACGTCTCTACGTGGCAGCGTGTATTTTCAGTCACGCTCACGTTCTCATGAGCGTGCGTGTATTTTCAGTCACGCTCACGTTCTCATGAGCGTGCGTGTATTTTCAGTCACGCTCACGTCTCTACGTGTCAGCGTGTATTTTAGTCACGCTCACGTCTCTACGTGTCTGCGTGACTTTTCACGCTCACATCTCTATATGGGTGCGTGGATTTTTAGTCACGCACACATCCATGAGTGCGTGAATTTTTAGTCACGCACACATCTTTGCGTGCGTGAATTTCTTGTCACGCTCACACTGTGCATGAGTGCGTAGATTTTTAGTTACGCCCACATCTTTGTATGAGTGCGTGTATTTTTAGTCACGCTGTGCGTGCGTGTATTACTTTTCACGCTCACTGTTCACGCTCATTTTTCCACGCTCACTCCAGCTAGACTTGTTGGCGTGACTTTCTAACCTGGGTGTTTTATTTGCTCTATAATTTATTCCTTTATAATGGCATGATAATTCTTCTATTATACCCTTAAGTCTTTTGGCATGGACTTGATAAAATCATGATATGTTAGTATTGTTAATAACGATTGTTATGTGGAACGTGCTTTGTGTCATGATTGGTTTATGGATACCCAGTAGGACTGGAACTTGACCTTGAGGGTTGTAGACTCGACCCATGTAATACTAAATGACTTACATGCCTTGTCACCATTGATAATGATTGTGACATGGACTAAATATTGATCATGCGTTCCTAGTTGGAACTAAAAGACTGACTAGTCGTCTTATTGAATTGAATGAATAAGACACGTTCATGTAATAAACTATTGTACTCGATTAGCCGATCCCAAATATTGGCATACAGGCACATGCAGGCTTCAAATTATTTATTTATTTATTTAGTTATTTATCTTACAAAAACAGCATGTGTACTTATGGTCAAGGCATGATTACTCCGTGGTCAGATTTGATTGTTGCATCACGCTATGTAAGACCTACAACCTAGCCGCACGGGTATCGTTGTAGAGTTGCGCATATCGTACCCCGTACGAAAGTACTCATTGAATGACCATGATCCACGGCATGGAACTTCACTCAACGTAGAGACCATTAAGTCAAATAAAATAACGATGGCATGGAGAGAATGGATTTTCGAGTTTTTACATGGCAGCCCTCTTGGGACTATTAAGTGCCCGACAGGCCGGCTGGTTCCCACAGATACTGTAAATCCGTCACACGGGCAGGGAACGGTATCTGCTTATATTATTGTACATGCTATAATGGCAGGCGTCCCGCTGGGACTCGTCTAACTACATGATTGGCGCAATTGATTGACTGGATAGACTAGCCTTGCTCGCACATAGTAAGAACTGAGGAATTCCTATTTGCATAATTTCAGGATAACTTGGGGCTCACAATAGCAAGCCGTAGTAGTTGATTGGTCGTTCAAGATGATTTGTTTGTGTACTGTACCTATTCTGTTGCCTAACTGAGATGATCAGAATGTCAGGACATGACGGACTAACTTCTGTCCTTGTTTGGTTGGGAGGTTGGTCTGAAGTGTCGTGATGTTATGTAAATCCTAGTGGGAAGCAGAGATCTATTATTATATTCTCTTACTTACTGGTTTAGTCCTTCATATCGTGCTTCCTTGTGGTACTTGCTATTAGAGGTCTAACCTCTCTGGTTTTGTATGGCCAGATTTAGAGCCAGTCCCCGAGGATCCAGCTTACTTCTACCTCCAAGATGGTCAACACTAGAGAGATGATTGCAGGAGGACTCGAGTGGGTTCCTTACTTCACCGCTCGTTTCGTTATTTACTTTATACTTAGCCGTTTGGCACCGACATGTTAGTCGGATTGTCTTGCACTTACTTTTGCATAATTATAACTAAGTCAGACTGCAGCTGATAACAATTGTGTATACTTGCTATACCATCTGGCTATGTTTTGTAAAGCCAGATCTCAAGAATATTTTGACTGAGCATTTGGGATGCCTTACTGCTTTATCTTACATGTTCTCTATTTCTGTTTCTTGTTTGAATGATTGAGACAATAGAGGTAAAATGACCATAGTAAGACTTTCATGTAGTATGCACCCCCTCGTCTGGTTAGACAGCATTGATCGTATTATACGGTATTTATCTACCCGTAATACGTAGCTGGCTGAGTCATTCCTCCGCTCTCCAGTATTCTGGTTCTGGGGCGTGACAGGTCGTCACCGGTGATGCTGACCCCGGAACAGTATAGGTTCCTGGTGTCCCAGGTGCAGGCACTGCCTACTTCTCCTCATCCTGGCCAGGCGTAGTCCTTTATTGGACTTGTTTTCATTTGTTGTGTTGGTGACCCATTGTTGGGTCTTTATGTATTTTTTGGTTTATGTATTTATTTTATTCCGGGTATGACGATTTGTGTTATGTTATGTTGAATATTATCGGACACACTTTTTATAGCCGTTTGGTAGTGGATTTGTATCCACCCGACTATTTCTTGTCTTTCCGACCTTCGATTCTATTTATTTGATTATTGGTAGTACATTATTATTATTTGTCTCTATATTGGTTTACCGGTGTTGAGTGTTCCACCGAAGGGATCGACGAACCAAAGAAATTCTATGAAGGGTTGCTCCGGGTCTATTATTTATAAATTGAAACTCTAAATGCAGGTACAATGTTCTTAATTTAACTGTTATTTATGTGAAATGTATACTGCATGCTATTTTTTATAATTTTTTTTGGAATTAGCTACGTTCAGTGACGTTCAGCGACGGTCAGCGACGCACACTTACGTCGCTAGAACGTCGCAAACCTGAGAACCAAACGTCGCTAATTGTCGTAGAACGTCGCAGATGCGTTAACATGGCAAATTGTACAGGTCAGCTAATCTAGCATCTGGACGTCGGTATTCAAGTATCGTAACGTCACTAAACGTCGCTAAAATGATGTGGCAACCAAAAAATTCTCGGATATGGAGTCCGACAATGTCGCTAATCACTAATTTAACGTCGCTAAAATCTGAACAGACAGCGACAATCAGCAACGAAAGGTTACGTCGCTAATTAGCAACGTTGTTGTCAGTAAAAGTCGCTATACTAGCGACGTAGTGCATCGCCGATTAACGTCGCTATGGCGACGAATAGCGACGTTTTTGCTAATAGAGACCATGAATAACGCGACATGCCCGAAACGTCGCTAAATACGTCGTTGTTTTCAGTTAGCGACGTTTTGTGGCTGTTTAGCGAACGTCGTTTGGCGTCGCTAATATGAGATATTTTGGTAGTGCCTCTATTTTCCAATATCCCAAACTTCTCATGTTCTACGTAATTTGAGGAAATTTCATCCCTTTATATGCAATTTTTTGTTTAACAAGTAGTCCAACTTTGGAAGCAACTATGAAATACAACAAATGAGTGTATAAAATTTATAATTTTTACTATAATTTAACCACGACCCAACTTTGGACCCAATCTATTAACAATAGAAATATTCCAATCGAACAAAATGAATTGATTGTTCGGTTCGGTTTCGATTTTTTAATTTCGGTTCGATTTTGGATTTTTAGAATTTCAATTTATATGGTTTTGACTATTTCGATTTGGTTGAAACCGAATAAACTGAATGCTCACCACTAATAACACATTGATAAATGTGTATTTTACATGAGTACTCCTACCACCACATTGATAAATGTACAGTTTAAGCAAATTATTGCTTTATTTAATTTGATAGTGGGCAGGGCCGACCCAGTGGTAAGCCAGACAAGGCTTCGGACTTGGACAACCCCCTCTACTAGGGGCAAACCCAGGCTCAACATTACCCCACAAGAGGTCAGCTTGGGTGACCCTCCAGGATCGACCCACAATAAGGGTCAAGAGGCAACCAAAATTACTTCTGAATATGACAATCCAACCTCGTAGACCGTGGGAGTATCATATAAAATGTACATTTATCGATGTGTTATTAGGCCATATCCAATAGGGATTTCTAAAATTGAGTTTCTATCTTACTTGTCATTGTACTTTAAAAAATTTATATCCTAATTGGTAGAGTTTCTATATAGAAATTACAAAAAAAAAAAAACTCTTCAATGGTTCTCCACTTCTATCATACGTGACAACAGATAAAATGATCAATTTGATGACGTGGAGTCCAATTTTATTTAGTATGAGAGATAAAAAATTTCTATGAGGGTTTCTTATATAAACTCTCATAGAAATTTCCATCATATGTCACCGCAACATAGGATGGAGAATGGAAGAAAAACCATGGTTGGAAGAAGTTAAATAAATAAATAAATGGAATTCTACCATAGAAATAAGGAGATAGAAACCTTCATTGGAGATGGTCTTATGTGCCCGACTACGAGGATCGGGGCCTTGGACAAAATCTAAAAATGAACTTTTCTTCGAACCAAAACAATAACATTAATAATGTGCAAATTATCCTAAAGCAATATCATTCATTCATTCGTCTGTAAATTACATTCCAGATGGTACAATGTGCAAGTTATCCTCCACAAAGAGAGAGGAGGGGCGGCCTTGGAGCTTTCCGTTTGCAAGTCTTGTTATTTTGGTTGTGGGTTGGACTTTTTCTATTCTTAGAAAACAACTTTGACCTAAAACTGTTTAATTTGGAATGCTGTTTAAATAATATAATAAGTCTAGGAGCCTTTCCTTAATTGGAGACCTTGGGCCGTTAACCATCCCGCCCACTCTTCGTCCAGGCCGAGCCGGGCCGGGCCGGGCCGGGCCGGGCCGGGCCGGGCCGGGCCTGGCTTGGTTGGCATTTACACCTTCCTTCATGTGCTGTTTTCTTTCCTCCATATGAACGATGATTTCACCTATGATTTTCCTACATATATACCTACTTCTCTAAGTTATTAACCATAAATCTTTTCATTTTTTGACAAAGCTTGAATTTTTGCATGATTGTTCAATCGTGGATCATGTTGCTGCCTTCCAATGGTGTTAATCATAGTTCCATTGACTTGATCGGAAAGGACTTGTCATATGTTACTGTACTCACTCATCATTTCCCTATATCCATCTTGCTCGCTCCTCCATGTACTTGACTAATTAATCATCCATTGACTTGATCTCTCTCCTAAATTTTTAGGGGACGTTTGGTATCGGAATACTATATGCTGGAAATTCTATATTTTCGGAAATCAAATTCCAGAAATTAATTTCCCTGAAAAATTACATTCCCATGTTTGGTGACATATAATATTCCCGGAAAAAATAAAAATAATATAACGAAAAAAAATGAACAAATATAAAAAAATCGGTAAAAACGACAAAAATCGGTAAAAACGAAAAAAAAGTTAAAAACGACCAAAATAAAAAAGGACAAAAAATGTAAAACGACAAAAAATCGTTTAAAACGACAAAAATGACCAAAAACGACAAAAAATGTATAAACGACAAAAATAACAAAATAAAGGGTAAAAACGACAAAAATAACAAAAAATGGTAAAACGACAAAAATAACGAAACACGACATAAATCGGTAAAAAACGACAAAAAAAATCAAATGCGGCAAAAACGAAAAAAATAACAAAAAATCAGTTAAAACGCAAAAAATCGATTAAAAACGACAAAAAGGTTAAAACACACAAAAAAATCGGTTAAAACCACCAAAAAACAAAATAAATGACAAAAACTAAAATATCGATAAAAACGACAAAAGGACAAAAATCGGTTAAAACGACAATAAATCGGTTAAAACGACAAAAATCGGTTAAAACACAAAAAGGTTAAAAATACAAAAAATCGGTTAAAAACGACAAAAAATAACCAAGAAGCGACAAAAACGACAAAATCGTAAAAGCGAAAAAAATGACAAAATGCCATAAATTAGTAAAATGACTAAAAGCGACAAAAACGACAAAAAAAACTAAAAATCGGTAAAAATAACAAAAAGGCTACAAAAACGACAAAAATCGGTTAAAACACAAAGTTGACAAAAAGCGACAAAAAGACAAAAATTGGGTAAAAACGACAAAAATAATCAAAAAGTGACAAAAAAGACAAAAATGGGTAAAAACGACAAAAATTGCTTAAAACGACAAAATTGGTAAAAATGACAAAAAAGCGATAAAAACGACAAAAAAATAATCAAAAAGTGACAAAAAAAGACAAAAATGGGTAAAAACGACAAAATCGCTTAAAACGACAAAAAATTGGTAAAAACGACAAAAAATGACAAAAAAGCGATAAAAACGACAAAAAAAAGAAAAAAATGTTCAAACTACTCAAAATTGATCAAAAAAAAAAAAAAATTTAGACAATTTTTTTTTGTCCGGACAAAAAAAAAAACCCACCTATTCTCAAGGGATAGAATTCTCATGTTTTGTGGGTAACTATTTACCCGAGTATTTTAATTTTCGAAAATAAATTTTTATAAGCCAAACAAACGTGAAATATTCTCATTTAATTTTTTCCGAAAAAAAAAATATATATACCGTGTACCAAACGTCCCCTTAATGTGAAATCAGTTGAGACATCATTGACACCCACTCTTGTCAAACATGCACATGGAGATCCGGGTTGCGCGCGCGCTCGTGTGTGGGGAAAGGGGAGGGGTGGGTGCATGGGTTGGAGTGTAGATTTTTTTTTCTTTTTTAGAATTTTTTTTTTTAGTAGTTTCTATTTCAATTTTTATCTTAAGTGGCCTGATGTATGATAGATGATTTCTACAAAATTTTTACATATAAAAATTTGCATATATTTTTTTCAACTTAATATTTGATGTAATTTTCAAATTAAATCATAAAATCATCCATTTAATATTCTCTATATTAATATGTAAGATAAAATTGAGAACTAGTAGCTGAGTATTTTATTTAGAATTTTTACGTAAAATTCTGCCAACTAGAGTAAAAAAAAATTATAGTACATTGCCAAATATGATGAAATTCAATAATAGAAATACCCATTAGAAATAGCTAAGAGCTCTCCCGAACAGAACAAGAAATTTATAGAATCTTCGTAACTGGAAGAAGATGTCATTTCTTCAAATAAAGATGAATATCACTAATTATTATTACACTAATAAGTTCATAATAAAATGAGCTTTGCTATGCCTACAATCAAAGGCTTAGAGCATCTCCAACCCTATTGTCTTGTTAAGTGTTGTGAGTCTTAGGTGGCTCCTATGTGGCATGAGCCACAAGACAATGTCTTGTTTATGTGTCAAAATTATATCTCAAAGACAATGAGATAGAAAAACTCTCTCCAATGCAAAAGTATTGAGGGGACAATAAAAAGTATTTTTTCCAACTTCCAAGCCAACTCTCCACTTCTTCAACTTTTTTATAAATATTTATATTCATAATTGATGATGTGGAGACAAAGTCATTGTGAAGTGCATTGTCTAGATCTAGACAACCAACTTCATATTCTTTGCCATGTCATTGCCATGTCAACTCCACACTTTATTTCAGCATTTGCATTGGAGAATACTTTTGGAAAATGTTGTCATTCCTATGTGACAACCATTTTTTTCAAACTCACAATAGGGTTGGAGATGCTCTTACAATTTCTTAAAACCGTCACGTGTTGGACTTCGATAGAGGAAGGGAAAGTGGTGGGATCGGGTGGAGCAGGGGTTGAAAGGGGAGGTGGGATCCGATGGACCTATCTGCAGGGACGAAACTATATGGAGACCAAAGGGGCCATGGCACCAACCCCCTTGGAATTTTTTTTTTTTTTTTTTTGATTATCTAAATTTGATAAGAAGTCTAAAAATATAATAAAACATTATCAATCTAAGATGTGTCATGTGGGCTAAACCATCGTTTCAGCTCCATTCAACTCATCTAATTTGGCCATTGACTCATAAAAAAAAATCAAACTTAGATGTGGCCCGAGTTTGGTATGAGTTAGTTAGGACATATTCAATGGGGTTTCTATCTCCATGTTTCTAGGGTAGAAGCACTTTCTAGAAAGAAAAAAATTTATTCCAGTGGTTTCTATTCCAATTTTCATCATGCCGTTTACGTGACGCTGATATAGGATGAAGTTTTTTTTTTAGGAGAGTTCTACGTCTAGAAGCTTTTATCGAAATTATGCGTTGGCTCCACTTTCAAATTAAATCAAAAATTCTCCATTTATTATTCTCCCATCTTAATATTAGGCACGTCACATATGATAAAATTTGTGGAAAACTAGTGAATATATATTTTGGGTGCAATTTCTATGTAGGAACTCTACCTACTAGGATAAAATTTTTCTTATTATTCAATGTCAAGTAGGATATAAATTCAATTAGAATTCTCCTTTGGAGATATAACTACCTTCAATATTTTTTCTACTTCTTTAATTATTTGTGTAGTCACTATAAATACTTATTTTCACCTTTGAAAAAATAACTTTTATGATGTTATTAGTTTGTTCGGACCCCTGTCTAGCACGAGTCCTGGCTCAGTCCCTACTATCTGTAAGGGATAGAAGAGAGAGGTTGTAAAAGGTTGTAAAATATTTAGTTATAGACTTAGCAATTTTCTAATAAAATTAATATCAAAGATAACACCATTATTGACGAGATATTAAATGCATAACAACGATGTTGTAGACAGTTGATATTCCGAGATGAATATTAATATTAAACGAAGCCTCATGATAAAGTCATGCCATGAGCCAGCCCTATAGGCATCATGCTCCCAATATATCCGTTGACTTAAATCTATACTTTGTTTATATATAGAAGTTAATTAGTTTAGACATAGTTGACACTAATAAGTAATTTTTAGTCCTTCTTAACTAGGTGAGGTCGAATTGTTTTATAAATAACTTATATGTATTTTAACTTTAATATCAGTCACCAACAATGACTATTATTACTAAGAAAGCCAGTTGTCAACTAACTAATGTATTAAAATTTAGGGAAGAATGTCAACCTATATTAAGAGCACTCTTCCCTCTCTTTTTTCCAGTCCGACTCTTTCGTGTTGGAAGATACTAGTTTTAAACGAATAATTGTGTTGGGATCCAGTCTCAATTGAGGCACTAGAAGGACAGTTTTGGGTATCGCGAACAATAATTAGTATCAGAGCTCAGGTTCTCGAAAAGGAAGATACAACCATGTCTACAGAGCAGATATGAATACACACGTATGATCACCCTCACAGGAAGACTGGATGATTTGAAAACCAATGATCTTGTTGCAAGGATTTGCATAGTCCTTGGAGGGTGATCGTCAAGCCATCGACAAATACTGTGACAGAAAGCGTTTGGATCAAAAGGCCCTTAGATTCATTCGTCAATGGTTGACGATTCGATGTTTCACCATGTATCCATGGAGAGTTCTACAAAAGAATTATGGAAGAAACATCATTCATTGTATTATGGAAGAGACTGTCAACAAGTTGTTTCTTATTCGTCAACTAGTCAACTTGAAGTACCTGAGGGTGCCCAGTGGCACAACATTTGAATGACGTTAGGGTATCATCAATCAGTTGTCGACGATAAATATGATGGTTGACGATGGGCTTCAGGCCCTGCTACTTTTGAGTTATATGCCAAAAAGCTGGAAGAACGTTGGTGTGTCGGTGAGCAACTCCATGCCTGATGGAGTTGTCATGATGGAGGCTGTCAAAAGCGGTTTGTTGAACGAGAAGGTCCAACGTAAGCGAATGAAATCATCGTAGGAGTCCACTCTGGTTGCTTCATACGGGAAGAAAAGACTCAAGTCAAAGACGAGGACACGGAAGAGTTCTCGGATCTTGCGAATGGGACTACAATAAGGACTACTATCAATTTGGCAAAAGGGGACTGCATGAAGCTAAAAAACGAGAAGACTAAAGCAAGGATGATCAGGAAGATTCATGTCTATAGAAGATCTTATCATTTCGCAGCAACGATGCAGAAATATATTGGGCATATGTCATGACGGCGATTGGGTCTTGGACACAGAGACGTCGTATCAAACCATTCCACAGAGGGGATCTTCACGTCACAACCCCGATGCGGTAGCTTTTGGACGTGTGAAGATGGGTGACAAGGGGACAAACATTGACAATCGAATTGGTGAGAAGCTCGTTCTCAAGGAAGTTCATCATGTTCGGAGTTTGTGCTACAACTTGGTTTCGGTAGAAAGCTGGCATGTGATGGCTGTCGTAGTAGTTTGGGGACAAAAATTAGAAGCTTACGAAGGGTTTTCAACTGCTAGCTCAGAAGATATACGTTGTGGTATGTACTGGCTCAAGCCGCTGAGGTGTATATGGAGGTTACAACATCGGATAAAGGCTCGAGGGATATTCGACAGAGTTGCGGATCGTCAAAACTTGTTCATGAGAGTCATCGAGATGTTTTGAGGGATACATGAGAGGATTCTATTCGTTGAGACAAAGCAACGAATGAAAATGATCAAAGATTGATGGTCGATATGTTGATCCATGATAACTGTCAGGCTCTAGAAGGGGATTGTTCCATAGATCCATTTTGGTGACGAGTGGTCTGCCCAAATCTAATGGAGCGACATAGGTTTCAGTAGGTCGAAGCCAGGGAGGCGATCAAGGTGTGCAGCAAACTCAATCCAAGGCTGGGTGCATATTCATTTGCACAGTTTCGGAGGAGCGTGGTTTTATCGACAACGTGCACACACTACTAAAATAAGCAAATTAGCGACGTCAGGATACGTCGCTAATTAAGGAAATACGTCGCTAATCATAATTAGTGACAAATTTAGCGACGAAACATAAAGGTCGCAAAAAAGCTAGTCGCAGATGACAAATTCGTCGCCCTCCGTCGCTGTTTGCGACGTGACCACAATGTCGCTGGATCTCGCAAAATTAGCGACGAGGGCGACGAAATTGTACGTCGCCAAATTAGCGACGTAGTGCGATACTTAGCGACATTATTTCTTTTTTATGTGATGACAGGGCGGCCACGTCAGCAGTATAGCGACGTACAGCGACCAAATTAGCGACGTCAGGAATCTACTACGTACTTCTGAGCGACGGATAGCGACGTAATGGTGCTAATTAGCGACGTCAGGATACGTCGCAGATCGTCACTATACGTCGCAGATATTATAAAAAAAAATTTTAAAATATTATGTTATTTTTGTTATGCTTTGTGTCTGTGTTTACAGTGTGTGTGAAGTGCAGTGTTCGAACCATCGACAGTTTCGCTTACTGTTCTATGTTTTATCTTGATGAAAGAGCAACAGTTCAGGGTGCACTTCTCAGAGCTTCCTATTCACGTCCTTCACCTCTCGGGATCCTTTATGACGTCCCGAGAAAGTGAAGGATGTGAAAATAAAGTTCTCAGAATACACCCTGAACTGTTGCTCTTTCTGTCCAGATAAAACATACAACAGTAATCGAACTATCGATGGTTCCGAACACTGCATTTCACTACTGTAAATACAGACACACATCATCACAAAAATACACATTATATTTTTAAATTTTGGGCAGCACCTCCTTGTGATATCAGATCATCGCTTATAACCCAGCGTAGGTATATTTGTCATCCCCGTCGCAGATATCATCATAATTAACAGTCTCCCATCATACAGTCTACCTAATAGATGAATACAGTTTTCTATCATAACGTCTCCCACATAACAGTCTACACTAAATATCATACATGTCTCAATAAAAATACCAACAAAGTAAATATCATAAACATACATGTCCAACAAGTCAAATAAAGAATAAAAATCAGTGTACAATGATCAATGGGCCCATAGGTCCAATACATACAAGAGATAAAAAAATCTACTGGATCACTGAGAACCCCTGCTGCGCATCGAGATAGCATGTACTCATACTGCTCCTGTGTGAGCTGCACCATAGGGGCAGTAGGAGGCAATACACGTCTGGAGTCGGCGCCGTCGATGGACCGGAAGGACGTATCTGCTCCAGCTCTCGCAGTCGCTCAGCATGCGCAGCAAGGTACTCACCATCCTTTGAGAACCTCCTCAATCGAAGTATGTATCTGAGTGAGTGAGGAAGACATGGTCCTGCGATCCCTCCAGCTCACCTGTCTACGCTCTGTGCGCTCCGTAGACTCGGTGACGTGTGCAAGCTGGCAGCTGTAGCCTGCTGCAGACTCATCAGCTCTGTATACTGCGCTCGACCGCATCAAATCGTCCGGTGATCATCGGATCGTCGGATCGTCGCTCTGCGGTATAGTGATCAGAAATCTGCTCCTGCAACTCGCGACGTAGCTCGTCAATCTGACGACCAATATCCTGAGCTCGTGATGACGCCTACGAAGCTGGAGACTGCGCACTGACAAAGGGGCCCGGGATGACTCTGAAGCCAAGGTAGGCGTTGTAGGATCCCGTACCGTAGTAC
>JANAVB010005598.1:32774154-32865566 GCA_029216955.1 Iris pallida
GATACCTAAGCGTTATCAAAGTTCCAAATACCTTTTTTTTTATGACGGTTTTAGGCTAATTCTGGACTTTTTATAACGTTTATAAAATAAAATGTTATTAATTTTTAGAGCGGTGGCAAACTTGTAATATTTTTTAAGTTCAATTTTTGGCAAATCCTTGCTACACCCCGCGCTTCAACAAAAATTTCCCTCCCCCCAAAATCATTCTGGTCTTCTCCTATTCTCCTTTCCTCTCTCCTCCCTCCTCTCCAACTCCAAAATCCTAACCATAGATCCAAATCCTAACTCTAGTTCAGCAACACCTCCTCTTCTTCTCTTTTCTTCCCCCAACTCCAAAACCTTAACCCTAGATCCAAACCCTAAACCTAGTTAGAAAGAAAGGAGGATGGGAAGGGACTGGAGGCCCACCCTTTCCATCTTTGGCAGAGGAGATTAGTCCACGTCGATAGATCCGTCCCCTCTTTGCCTCCACCATGGTCGGCCTTATCGAAGGATTCGTCGACTTCGTCACATGGAGAGAGCGCCGCCGTCAACAAGACCACCGGAGGGTCGATTCAGACTCTTGTATCTTTTATTCAAGCATCATCTGCCAACTCTTGTATCTTTTTTTCTTATATTTACTTATATTCAAGGAGAGAGGAAATTCAGGGATGCGATGGCTCAGTGATGCGTTAGTGTGGCGATGGTGGGGAAATTGGATCGTGGACAGCACTACTTCTTGGCTCTTGTACCTCAAGGTTCTTTTTTTTTTCTTCAATCTGCACCATCCTTTTGTGTTCGATAAAATGCCCATGCCATGTGTTTTTTTAGATTATTTTTCTACATGCCATTTTTTTTCTACTGGCCTTCTTTTTCGTTTGAGGAAACATCTATTTTGTTGAATAAAAAGGGATTTAAAAGTCAGAGTATCTGTGTAAATGATCCAGACCCGGGTTGCCCTCATATTATTGGTTACTACTTTGCTCTTCTTCGTTAGCTAGTGACACTAGCTAAGAATATTCGAATCCCTTCAACATTTTGTTGTGAACGTTGAGGTTTTTTTTACTAATTTTTTTTATCTAACTGACAGAAATTGTTGTGCTTTTTATGCTTAAACGATGACTATTTGCCCATCTTCCTGTATATCTATACATCAAACATTAAAAGACATCAGCTATGAAACTGAAATCCAAATTAGAAACCAATTTTTTAGTATCTTTTAGCAATGTTTAGACATGTTCACATTATTGTTGATACTATTCTCCAAATGCTGAGTGCCCTCCTTGAGTATCTTATTAAATTTATCTATGACCAGTGTTGAGTATGGTAGTGCAGATTGTCTGGCTAATGGTGTTATGTTTTGATACAGTGGACTAATTATGCACTTTTTGCCACAAAATTGTGTACTTTTTTTGCCATGAAACTAACTGATAGACTGGCTATGGGATTATTTTATTTTTGAAATTTTAATCGTAAAATTGTTTATTCTTGCATCTTTAAATCACACAGATCGAGAGCAAAACATAAAACCATAAATAAGCAAAGCAAGAGGACAGTTATAATGAGAAGTACGACATGAACAAGATATTGGAGGATATCCAGTACTTGGGTAAATGCCACCATCTTAACTTCATATTGCTCAATTTGTAATCCCTTTATATAATTCGTGTTTGACAGTATCATATTTACATATTTCTCTGCCTAACTAGTTCTAGTGAACTTATGAGAAAGCTCATTTGACATATTGGTCCTTTTGTTGAAACAAGTATTTTCCCTTATCACCAAGAAATGTTTAAAATATGAGAAATATATATGAGAAACCAAACGAGGTTTCTCATCCTTTTATTGAAATAAGTGTTTTCCCTTATTTTGATATTTTGCTTAATGCTTTCTCCATTTAATTTCGTCCATCAGTTTTGGTTGAAAAAATGGACTTCCTACTTAGTGTAAACCTTCATCTTTGAAATCTGGCCAAATATTGCGTAGGTTAAAATATCTTGTCTCATTAGTCATATTATTATTAGAGTACTAATACCAATAGATCAATGAGATGCAAGTGTTATATTTTTGTTATTAAATTGCAGGGTGCTGCCAAGGTTAATGAAACTGCACAAAGATTGCGACTCTAGAGTTTGATCGCATTCGTAAGTCATGGAGTTAATTGTAAAATCGAAATCAGGAAGTAACTCCTTACTTGTAAAGGTACTTTCTGACCCCTCCATTTCCTTTTAATTACTATTTGGATAATTACCTATTTACTTTTCTACCTTTTTGGAGTTGTAGGAGTAATATTGGCAACATGGTGGTGTATTTTTTTAATCAAGAGATCCATTAATGCTTTAACTTGGGTTGGAATAGAGGCAATCCTATCTTGTTGTATTAAAGCGGACATACTCGGCAAATCTGGTTTTAAACAGGTGACCACTTAACCGACGCTGTTGTCCTTATTAGTTTTTCGAAGTCATGTGGATGTAGTGTCCTGTTGCATCTAATTTTATTGGTTTGCAAGTTTGCAACTTTTCTTATATTTAAAAGATGTCCATAGTTCATGACACCATATCATGGTCATGCATCTACTGTCAATGCCAAGGAGTCTTCTTAATGGTTTTCTCTTATTTCGACTTTGATTTATTTTGTAGTGGAACCATATAAGAAATAGAGTTTGGTGGCAAGATTTTCTTGTAGAAAAGCTCCAGATACTCATCATATTTTTACACAGTTGAGATTCAAAATCTGATTTTGCAGCACATCTAGCTAGCTTTATTACATTTCTTATCAGTGATGTACCCAGCCAAGCATACGGATCGAGTTGGCAAGTATGATTTTGGAATGCTATATGCCATTTGGTCGCTTCAATACCTGGGATGCACGTACAGTTCTTTTATGCCAAAACTAACCATTTTCTACCTGTAAGTGTTGTATGTTCCCTTTAATCATAATTTTTTTCTTTCAAGTATTTGCTATAAGTGACCAATTGACATATGAAATTTTTACCTCTTCCTATAATTATGCAACTTATGGGAGGTCTGCTCACCCTGGATATGAGGTCCCCCAAACAACCACCTAAATCTCTTGTGTTTGTATGTCTATTTATATATTCTGAAGCTATTTCAATTTTTCTATAAAATTCTAAAGATGCATTTTTGGCATTCTTTATGTTTTTTTTTCATTCTGCATAGAAAGGAATAATAAGATGTAATGAAGTGAAAGTTATTGAACCTTGTTATATGGGACACCAATGTAAAGTTTTATTTTTCACATTAATTACAAGTATATTGAACCTTGTTTTTATCTTTTTCAGGGTTTTGCTACATGTTCTGTGGACAGTTTTGATGTGGCCAAGTTTTTATGTGGACAATTTTGGTAGTTGTAAATAATATATATATATATATATAATGTATTTGGACATTCTATTTTGAGAATATAATGAATATATGATACACTATTTTAAGAAATGTATAAAGATGGTGATATATAATGTTAAGTTTTGGAATGTAATATATAATGTGCAGTATAGAGCGTTATAATATGCTAATTTGAATAGTATAAAGTGTTTAAATGTGCTGCATTGAGCCTATACATATTATCTATTCATAACATTTTAAAAATGTCCTAAATTGTGCACTATATATTAACTATTCATAACGCTTTTATAGAAACTATCCATGACGATTTTTTATAACGCTTTAAAAAAATTTGACTGGGAAAAATATATTTATAACACCCGTTTTCATAACGCTTGCTTTGAAAAAAGGTCATGGTTTGTCATTGATGACGCTTTTTAGCCGTCATTAAAGGGTTTTTGTTGTTGTAGTAGCTTAGTGCATGAGTCAGAGGATGATTAAACACTAAGTCGTATAACATCGAAGGAACTATATCAAGGCATGTATCAAGTGCACAATCATAGAACATTGAATACTATCATAGAACACTAAATAGCGGTATCGAGGTGCACCTCATGTGCACGAGTCGGAGAATATTGAATAACTGTATTGAAGCATGCTCATGTGAACGAGACTTATGAAATATGGCTTTGTACACGAAGTGAGTAGTAATGGCACAAATGCCACAAAACTGGTGATATGAAAATATGCATGAGACTTATAAAAAGTTTCGTCAGCAAAGTGAATAGTTATGGTTCAAAACCATAAAATTGTTGGACATAGCATATTGCCTCGGTGGGTTCGGGACCTACGGGTCGCCGGTTGGAACATTGAGTTGGGATATCTTACCATTCGAATACTGATCGGATATGTTATGATAACAGAGATGCTAAATATTGCGAGTGGATATGTTAAGTTGCTTACTTACTTCATTTGATACCATGCTTGTGTTTTATATTGAGCTTTTCATGCATTCACATGGTCTACGACCTGTGCACAAGGAGTTGGATTCTTCGAACAAGATAGCTCCGGGGTACCGGGATCATTCGACCTAGAAGGAACATTATAAATTCACCGTGTCATATGATGTATGAAATGACACGAGGTATTATGGGGCCATCAGTTAAGCATATGACCAAATTGGTGGGTGCGATCGTAATACGGACTAGATGATGCCTTCGATTGGGCTAGCAACTCGCATACGATGTATGAGTCATCTATCCATAAATATTGTCCTAAATGGCGGCATATGTATTGCCAGTGACCTTTATTAGATAGGTGTCGATATGCTAACTTATGTTTAGTGCATGGACACATATCCTGACACGTTTATATCAAATTTATTACCTTTAACATGACAATGAAGGATGGTAAGTATTCACCTTACATCGGTGCAAGATGGATGGATGCATCAGATGGGTAAAAAGTTGCTGCAAAGCGCACATTTGATATATTTCGAGTTTTACTTACGCGGTTAAGTATAACATGTGTACATGCTTTCGTGCTTTCGAAATATGTCATAATACTGATCCTAGGACAAAACAGAAAGATCACCAAGTAAACTGCATGCTTCACATAATTACTTAGTATCAATTTCGGCGAGTGGGTTTTTCGCTCACCGGTACAAGATATCAGATACCCCAACCCCCCAGGTACGAGACTTGGACATGTTGAGGCATTAGGGCTCGGACTTGCAACATGAAGATGTTCGATCGAGGATGCTGCCTGGATATAGAAGATATGAGTATGGAACGCTGAAATCCTTTGCAGCTAGAGAGACCATGATGTTGTAAGCCTTTTTGACAAATTCATTAGAGCTATTGAGAGCCTTTGTAATCAGTTGCTTTATCATGAAAAGATTGTTTTGTATACTCTGCTTTAACTTTATTATGACTCAGTCTCTTCCGCTGCAATTGTTAAAATTTGAGATAATCATAAATGACTTAATAATCTTTCCTTGTACGAGTGCAACTCCAAACTCGTACAACATCACGCCCCAGTGAGCATGATCGATTCGGTAGAAATTGATACGAGGACGAATAATTTTGCAGGTCAGGACGTGACAATGTTACACTACTAAAATATGCTATATTAGTGACGTAATTTAGCGACGTAATAAATAACGTCGCTAAATATGTAATACAGCGACTCCTTTCTATAGACATCGCAAAACGTCGCTGAATAGCAACGTTCAGCGACAGTAGATAAATTACGTCGCTGAATAGCGACGTTCAGCGACATATTATTAAAATATGTCGCCATATATTAAAATGTTTGCAACGTTTAGCGACATCGAATCTTGACGTCGCTAACTTTTTTACTTAGGGCACACTGTTTCCTTTTCCCTCCCTCATTCGAAAAACTCGAAAATTTCAGAACGAGCTCTTCCCTCCCGGAGACCCCTTCCACCCCGGCGACTCCCTCCCCCCTGGTGACCCTTACACCCCCTCCCCCCGTCGAGCTCCTCCTCCTCGAGCTCCTCCTCCCCCAATCCGAGCACCTCCTCCTCTTCCTCAGGTAAACCCTAACCTAACTCCTCTCCCTCCTCCTCCTCCTCCTCCTCCTCTCCCACGGACACACACGGACACACGGACACACACACACGGACTGAACCCAATCAGATAAACCCGTTAATGGGTTAGGTTAGGGTTGAAGATACTCGGGTTCGGGCTCGGATTTGGGTTAAACTATTTGAACCCGATCAACAATCGGGTTGGGCTCGGGTTCATGTCCAAGTCCGATGGCTTGTCCGACTTGGTCTGTGTTAGAGAGTGAGGAAATTATGGAAGATATGTTAGTAAGATTCACAGATACATAAAGAATAAGATCATTTAGAATATGGATAACCTACAGCGTGTACAAATAAGTAAACATAATCAAACAGATGCAGTAAAAAACTTTTTGTTAATGTTGTTGATTTAAGTAGGGAGGTAAGGAAAAGATTCAATAACAGGATAATAGGAATTGCAAGAGAGATCAAGTGCCATTAGCATTTTCCATCAAGACAATAATGATACTAATTAAACATAATCGTGATCAACAAGCCATGTTCAGAGTTCATACACCTTTTGCTATTTAATTTGCAAGATATCATTTCCTTAATTCTATGTTGAAGATGTGATGCCTATAACCTTGTATTGTACTGCATAGAGTGATAAGAAAGGTTTCCACTACCCTATAAGTGGACACCCAAAAGACATTGAAATGAAATTCCTTAACATTTCTTAGTTGCCACAAGAAAGGTTATGTTACAGTCTACAGAACCTTAGTTGCCACAAGAAAATTGGATTTGTTTCCCTTCCAAGTGGACCTCTGAAAGAGTAATTAAACAAACGTTCTTTGTAAGAACACCATGCAATATAAGATACTAATTAGGCGCATCTGGTCACTTATAGTTGGAATTACCACAACATCTTTTGCTTGCAACATATTATATAATATAAGCAGGGCAGTAACGGAGCTCCAACAATTTTTTGAGGATTTTTCGTAAATTTAGAGCATGTTTTGGGAGTGTTCTAACCATATTGTGTAACCTCACCTTTTGTGCCAATGTCATCAAGTTATGGAGATTAATTAAAATTAATCATTAAAATATAGTCATGTAATATTTTGTAATAGGATGTGGTTTGTGTTAGAGAGTGAGAAAATTGTGGAAGATATGTTAGTAAGATTTTATATTAGAAGTTTTGTATTAGAGTTAGATGTGGGCAAACTTAGCCTAAAAGTGACTAGAATTGACCCGAAACCAAACCAGAGTTGACCAGTTGACTGAAAGTCAACAGTTGGTCAACATTACCCGATGGACCCAACCCAACCCGAGTTTAACCCTCCTCCGGGCTTGGTCTTGGGCTTCATATGTTGAACCCGAGGTCGGGTCGGGCTTGGGCTCGGATTAGGCTTATGATTCATCTGGTTGGGCTCGGGTTGACCTCAAGCCCGACCCAACCCGTCCGAGTTGCACCCCTACACACGGTTACCATGTCCTCTACTATAATATACACTAGGAAGTTCGGACACTGCAAATATCGGTGTTTCTTCCATGTCTATGTCTAGTGAAGGATAATTGCCTAGACTTAGTCAACTTCATCCAGTTTGACTAGACCACCAGACGGATATTGACTTAGTCAACTCAACTTTACCCAGTTTGACTAGTTACTGCGCTGAATATGTGTGTCCATCTTTGCAGAATTATTTCCAAATGGATATGAATTACTACTTGCGGAATCGTTCATGGATGTATAATCGTCGTCCTGATGATATGTGTGGTGTGTGGGATGAATACATAGCGGAAGTAGAGCAGTTCCTGCAGTTTACTAAGGCGTTTCCTCAGTACATGGACGGCACCAAAATTAAGTGTCCATGTGTGAAATTTCATAACGTGAAATATTATCCAGAAGTGGAAGTGACATATCATTTTACTCGAGGAGTTTCACGCCTAATTACTATCAGTGGACCACACACGGAGAACTTGTGTCTTTAGCATCAGAGCCGGAGCCTTATGTTGAGCCGTATATGCATGCGGGACCTAATTTTGTTTCAGATAATGCATACGACGACGGGTGCGTGAATATGGTTTTCGATGCTGCGGGGCCTAGTTTCGTTCATGATGCAGCTGAGGAGGCACCGAATGTCGATGCTGCAAAGTTCATGGAGTTGCTGGAGAATGCAAGGACTCCATTGTATCCTGGTTGTGAGGATCATTCACCGTTGGAGGTGGTTACAAGACTGTTGAGCATTAAGTCATATTTTAACATGTCGCAAGAATGCTACAACCGAGTGTTGGAGTTGATTATAGAGATCTTGTCGATGGGTGCTAAGTTACCTAAAGACTTCTATCGGTCTAAGAGGATGGTGAGATCGCTCTGGATGGGATACGAGAAATCGATTCTTGTCGCAATGGGTGCATGCTGTACTACAAGACGATAAGGACGCAGATGTGTGCGATTTTGTGGTGCTGATTGCTACAAGACAATTAGTACAGAAAGGTCTACCGGTGCAAGAAGACCGACCGATTCAATGCACTACTTGCCTTTAACACCGCGGTTGCAAAGATTATTTATGGTGAAGAGACGGCCGAAAATATGAGTTGGCACATGCGAGAACAGATTGAAGGAGTATTGGATCACCCATCCGATGGAGAAGCGTAGAAGCACTTTGATCGAGTGTATCCAGATTTTGCTTCATATCCGCATAATGTCAGTTGGGGCTATCTTCTGACGGTTTTACTCCTTTTGGTCTTTCGGGATCCCAGTATTCGTGTTGGCCTGTGATTGTCACTCCGTATAACCTACCGCCTTGGATGTGCATGAAGACTCAGTATGTTTCTAACCGTTATAATTCCTGGTCCAAACAATCCCAAGAGGAACATTGATGTGTACTTACAGCCTTTGATAGATGAGTTGAATCAGTTATGGAAAGTAGGCGCTAACACGTGCGATGTTTCCAGGAAGCAGAATTTTTAGATGAAGGCAACCCTTATGTGGACCATCAACGACTTTCCGGCCTATGGAATGTTATTTGGATGGAGCACTCATGGTCGTCTCTCATATCCGTATTGTATGGACCGTACTAAGGCTTTTTACTTGAAACACGGAGAAAAACTGTACTTCTTTGATTGTCATCGGCAATTTCTGCCAAAAGATCATCCGTTTAGAAGGAACAGGAAAGCATTTCGTGTCGGCGTTGTAGAGAAGGTGTGTATCCACCGCCAAGGTAATGCAGAGCCACGATATGGAAGGAGGTTAGATATTTTCCAAGTGCTATAGAAGATTCTACAACTGGGTACAAGTGCGATGGATTTGGTAGAGATCATAACTGGACAAAGAGGAGCATATTCTGGGATCTGCCATACTGGAGTACCAATCTGATCAGACATAATCTTGATGTCATGCATATTGAGAAGAATGTGTTTGATAACATAATTAATACTGTGATGGACGTAAAGGGAAAAATGAAAATCCCAAGGCCAGGTTGGACTTAGAAGAAATATGCAAACGCCCTGCGTTGCATTTGATAGAGGAGAATGGAAAACAGTTCCTGCCGAAGTCAATTTTCTCACTGGACAAGGAGGATAAAGTGAGACTTTGTCGGTGGATCCAGGGCTAAAATTTTCAGACGGATATGTGTCAAATCTGAGAAGATGTGTCGATCCGAAGGAAAACAAATTGATGGGTATGAAGAGCCACGATTGTCACGTATTCATGGAGAGGTTAATTTCGATTGCATTTCGGAAATTCTTACCGCAGGTTGTTTGGGATCCATTAACGAAGCTTAGCATATTCTTCATGGATCTTTGTTCTATGAAATTGCTCGTTATAAGCGATGATCTGATATACAAAGGAGGTACTGCCCAAATTTTTAAAAAATATGTTTGGTATTTTTGTGATGATGTAAACACAGACACACAGCATAACAAAAATACCAAACATATTTTTTTTAAAAAAATTTCATAATTTCTGCGACGTATAGCGACGTTCTGCGACGTTAGCGACGTATCCAGACGTCTCTAATTAGCGTCGTCACGTCGCTATCCGTCGCTCAATAGATGACGTGGCTGAGAGTTGACGTCGCTAATTTGGTCGTTGTACGTCGCTACCCTGCTGACGTGGCAGGCATGCCATGTCATCACATAAAAAGAAATAACGTCGCTACTAGTCGCACTACGTCGCTAATTTGGCGACGTTCAAATTTTTTGCCCTCCGTCGCTAATTTTGCGACGATCCAGCGACATTGGTGTGACATCGCAAACAGCGACGGAGGACGACGAATTTGTCATCTGCGACTAGCTTTTTCGCGACCTTCATCTTTCGTCGCTAAAGTCGTCGCTAATTACGTTTAGCGACGTATTTTCCTTAATTAGCGACGCATCTGGACGTCGCTAATTTGCCTTAATTTAGTAGTGTTAGTTACATCCCATAGAGCAATGGTTATTCTTCCACTAGCATGAAAATCATTATGTTGGGGCCACCAACACTCAGCCAGACTTAACATCAAGTTCCTGTCGTATTGCAAGAACCATAACTCATCCATAATAAAATCCAAAGGCATGAACCAAGACCTTTCGGTAGGTAGTTAACTCCTATGTGACGTAGTTTGATGCGTTACGTCATTGATGTCACGACCCGCTCCTGCTTTTCGGGTTACGAGTACGTAGCCAAGTCCAGCCTATGCCGTAGCATCGGCGGTAGTACACTGTCTAGGTCTCAATGTCAATCTCAATACAATAAATCATATCTAATTGCTCATTCACAATAACTATTTTTTTACAAATCCAATAATACAACAAAAATGATTTTCGGGAATAACCCGTTAAATGTTAAATTCAAATTCTATCTAGATTGTATGGTTGGCCTCCAAGTTCTCTATCTCCCCTTTATAGTCCATAGCGCAAAAGTAGGATGCATGCCAAGTCACCTGCAATAATCAAGTCAGAAAAGGATCAAAGTACAACCCTATTGCATTCATGTAACTTAATACAAAATAAGCTAAACAATAGAGATGTATAAAATAAAGAAACATGTAGATGAATTTGGAAACAATAAACATGTACAAGAAACCACTAGCAAGAACATAGATGAACAAGACAACTGAATCATGAACATTGAAGACTAACAGACAATGTGCATTTGAAATACTTTTGATATGTGAACGTCTTGGGTTAATACGGCACATCATAGTTGGCTATCCATAATAAAAAGGTACGACTAATCCATACACGAGGTGTATGACTTGGCTACCCACAATAAAATCATTGGGATTTGTTCACATACCTACCGAGCATTTTTCCTCCCGAATCACTAAACAGTCAATAAACGAGCAAATATAATCAAGCCTATCGTGTCACAATTATGTCTCAACTGGATACTCAATGAAAATACAATGAATGATGAATAGCATTATAACATAATAAGAACATAAAGCAATAGTGTACTTGCCTGAATTCCTGAACGAACTGGTTTTATAAGTTGATGACAAGATAAACTCTGGCCTAGAAGCTATCAAACCATACCATACCATTGTACCACGAACTCGTGCACAAATAACCACAAGTTAGATCTAAATCTCATTCTAAAAGTCATAGAAAGTGGCTAATGGGTTAACCTAAGTAATTCTATTTAATTTTAGAATAAATCATCTAAAATCCTAATTTAATCAAATTATATTCTGAAATAAAATCTAAACAAAGAATTTTGGCTATAGAAAGTCACGGTTCCAATTTTGGAATTCATGGCATGCAAATCGAGGCATACCGTTGACTAACTAATCAAACATTATGAACTCAATAATTTGAGGGTGCATCGTATTAGATTTTAGTACCATGAGTACACCGAAATCGACCATGCTACAAAATTACAATTTTGTCAAAAGTTATCGCCGTTGTGGCTAACCGTGACCAAATCGGTGAATTACCGGTCAAATATGACTTCAACGTAATAAATAAAATACTAAATAAATTTCTAAATTTCTGAAAAAAATTGTATGTTGTATATCTTTGTGTCAACTTTCCAAAACTTCAAACGGATCGCAAAACTGAGTTCGTGATCTCCCAAAATCTCAAAAATAGTACAACGCGTCAATTTTTGGACAACCGACACTCAAATAAATCTTCCGAAATTCACGTAAATGATTACAAAAATAAAATATTTTTAGAAAGCTAACCTCTACATTCTTCTAACAAAAAAGGGCATAAGGCTGGAATATAAATTAGCATTTTCAATTTATATATATATTATATTATATATATATATATATATATATATATATATATATATATATATATATATATATATATATATATATATATATATGAGAGAGAGCGGTGCTGAGTCAGCTGGGCCTCGACAGGTGGGCCAGGTGTGGCTGACTGGGCTGCTAATTGTGTAAATGCTGATTTAAATTCAAAAAAATCATTTAAAATTATTTTAGCTCTAAATAAATCCAAATAAATTGCAAAAAATCCTAAAAACTTATATAAACATTTCTAAGTATTTGGAACCTAAATAAAAATATTTTATCTCAAAAATCATCGTGTGACCCCACAGTAAATCCCAAAGTCTAAAAAAAATTCTATATATTTTAATTATTTAAATATTTCCAAAAATTCTAGAAAAATCCAAAAAAAATTCTAGAATATTCTAGAAAATATTTTTAGTCATCTAGAGCCCAAATGAAAATATTTGGTCTCAAAATACCCAAACGATTTTATAATAAATCCTGAAAGTCCTTAAAAATAATGAATTATTAAATATTAAGTACCTAAAAATATCCAAAATTTCTAGAAAAATATAAAATATATAATAATATATTTAGGGCCACCTAGAGACCATAGTGACCATAAGTTACCTAATTTTACCATACTTCACCTATATGCTTATGTATGACCTTGTGATCCCAAAATTAAATCCTTAGTTAAAATTTTCTAACATAAATATTTAAAAAAAAATTGAAATTTCGAAAATATGAGTTACAATTGACCATGTTCACGTAAGCGTACTTCATGTCTATAATCGTATAACTAGAAATATAAATTAAGTATGTAAATAAATTAGTTACAACAAGTAAAAAAAACATAATAAATATTAATTCAAAATATCACCTCTCCAGTAAATACTAGTCGAAGTATGTGATTTTCATGTTCTTGTATCTCTTTTTGAGTCGTCGGTCCACCAGGAATAAGACCGTTATTTTGTTCATACATCTTCTTTATTTCTCTTTTTTCTCTCATTTTCGTTATGTGATTTTTCAACTATTTTGTTTAACTCTCAAATTTCTCCTCTATATATAGCTAAACAACAATCCAAACCCCTCATATTCGGCCATTCATATGGGACACCATTCTCATTGGCGTCATATTCGTGCCTCAATTCATTCAACCAATCAATATATTTTTAAAAAAGAAATTGAATGGACGCCATTGGCGATGACGCCCCCCCTCTATTTTCCAATATTCCCAACTTTAGACCCAATCTATTAAACAATAGAAATATTCCAACCGAACAAAATGAATTGATTATTCGGTTCGGTTCGGTTTCGATTTTGGTTAATTTTGGTTCAATTTCGATTTTTAGAATTTCAATTCATACGGTTTTGACTATTTCGATTTGGTTGAAACCGAATAAACCGAACGCTCACCACTAATAACACATTAATAATGTGTATTTACATGAGTACTCCTACCACCACATCGATAAATGCACAGTTTAAGCAAATTATTGCTTTATTTAATTTGATAGTGGGCAGGGCCGATCCAGTGGTAAATCAGACAAGACTTCGGACTTGGACAACCCCCTCTACTAGGGGCAAACCCGGGCTCAACATTACCCCACAGAGGTTAGCTTGGGTGACCCTCCAGGATCGACCCCAATAAGGGTCAAGGGGCAACCAAAATTAGCTCTGAATAGGGCAATCCAACCTCGTAGACCGTGGGAGTATCATATAAAATGCACATTTATCGATGTGTTATTAGGCCATATCCAATAGGGATTTCTAAAATTGAGTTTCTATCCTACTTGTCATTGTATTTTAAAAAATTATCCTAATTGGTAGAGTTTCTATATAGAATATTACAAAAAAAAACTCTTCAATGGGAGTAATACTATTCGTACCTCCAAATTGTCACTCCAATACATCCCTCCTTATGTGGCAGCTGATGTGGCATGTTAAATAATATTATGTCATCTGACATGACCGATGACATGACAAATTTTAACCCAAAAAGTTAATTACCCAATTTTGTCCATATTTTAACGTTAATATTAATGTTGATTTAATGTTAATATTAATATTAATTAATATTAATATTAATATTAATATTAATATTAATAAATGTTAATATTAATGTTAATGTTAATATTAATATTATTGTTAATGTTAACGATAATATTAATTTTAATATTAATGTTAATGTTAACATTAATTTTAATGTTAATTTTAATGTTAATTTGAATTTAATTTTAAAATTTGCCACATCAGCTGCCACATCAACATATCACGTCATGCCACGTAAGGAGGGACGGTTTAGAGGTACAATTTGGAGGTACAAATAGTATTATTCCTTCAATGGTTCTCCCTTCTATCATACGTGGCAACAGATAAAATGGTCAATTTGATGACGTGGAGTCCAATTTTAATTAGTATGAGAGATAAAAAATTTCTATGAGGATTTCTTATATAAACTCTCATAGAAATTTTCATCCTATGTCACCGCAACATAGGATGGAGAATGGAAGAAAACCATGGTTGGAAGAAGTTAAATAAATAAATAAATGGAATTCTACCATAGAAATAAGGAGATAGAAACCTTCATTGGAGATTGTCTTATGTGCCCGACTACGAGGATCGGGGCCTTGGACAAAATCTAAAAATGACTTTTCTTCGAACCAAACAATAACATTAATAATGTGCAAATTATCCTAAAAAGCAATAGCATTCATTCATTCGTCTGTAAATTGCATTTCAGATGGTACAATGTGCAAGTTATCCTCCACAAAGAGAGAGGAGGGGCGGCCTTGGAGCTTTCCGTTTGCAAATCTTGTTACTTTGGTTGTGGGTTGGACTTTTTGTATTCTTAGAAAACAACTTTGACCTAAAACTGTTTAATTTGGAATGCTGTTTAAATAATATACTAAGTCTAGGAACGTTCCCTTAATTGGAGACCTTGGGCCGTTAACCCCCCCCCTCTCCGTCCAGGCCGAGCCGGGCCTGGCCTGGCCTGGTTGGCATTTACACCTTCCTTCATGTGCTGTTTTCTTTCCTCCATATGAACGATGATTTCACCTATGATTTTCCTACATATACTTAGTATTAACCATAAATCTTTTCATTTTTTGACAAAGATTGAATTTTTGCATGATTGTTCAATCGTGGTGGTCATGTTGCTGCCTTCCAATGATGTTAATCATAGTTCCATTGACTTGATCGGAAAGGACTTGTCATATGTACTCACCCATCATTTCCCTATAGCCATCTTGCTCGCTCCTCCATGTACTTGACTAATTAATCATCCATTGACTTGATCTCTCTCCTAAATTGTTAATGTGAAATCAGTTGAGACATCATTGACACCAACTCTTGTCAAACATGCAATCATGGAGATCCGGGGTTGCGCGGCGCTCGTGTGGGGAAGAGGGGAGGGGTGGGTGCATGGGTTATGGGTTGGAGTGTAGATTTTTTTTTTTTTTTAGAATTTTTTTCCAGTAGTTTCTATTTCAATTTTTATCTTAAGTGATCGTGATGTATGATAGATTTCTACTAAAATTTTTACATATAAAAATTTGCATATATTTCAACTTAATATTGGATGTAATTTTCAAATTAAATCATAAAATCATCCATTTAATATTCTCTATATTAATATTATGCAACATTATGTAAGATAGAAATTGAAAACTAGTAGCTGAGTATTTTTATTTACAATTTTTACGTAAAAATTCTGCCAACTAGAGTAAAAAAATAAATTATAGTACACTGCCAAATATGATAGAAATTCAATAATAGAATACCCATTAGAAATAGCTAAGAGCTCTCACGAACAAGAACAAGAAATTTATAGAATCTTCGTAACTAGAAGAAGATGTCATTTCTTCAAAGAAAGATGAATATCACTAATTATATTACACTAATAAGTTCATAATAAAATGAGCTTTGCTATGCCAATCAAGGCTTACAATTTTCTTAAAACCGTCACGTGTTGGACTTCGATTGGAGGAAGGAAAAGGGTTTTTTCTAAGGGCACTACCAATTTACTTGGGGGCAGCCCAAATTTTTTTGCAAATATTACAAGTTTGCCATCAATTTTTTTACTTGGGGGCAGCCCAACAATAGGTATAAAAGATAACTTTTCTAATTTTTTTCTCTCTCCCTCCCTCTACTCTTTTCCTCACTCCCCCAACTCTTTCTTCTCTCCCTCTACTTTTTTCTTCTCCCAACATTTCTAGGTCATAGAATTAAGCCCTAGTCCAAAAAAATTCCCAAATTTTTCTTCCTTTTTCTTTCCGAGAATTATCCCCAAAAAAATTCTCCTATCTCAATCATGTTTGGCACAAATTTTTTCCCAAATTTCAATCAGCTACCAAAAAATGTTTCCACTCATACTCAAAATCAGAAAACATAAACATATATGGTTTAGAATCATTATAGGGTTCATGAATGAATTTTTCGAACATGATAATTCTCACATATTTCTTGAAACTCTAACCCTAGAACACGACAAATCGTTGTTGTCGTTCGGCTGCTACAGTTTCAAATAGGACTGCAAGGAGCCTGGCAGTCCTACATTAGTGTAGGACTGCCAGGATGCTGGCAGTCCTAATTGATATTCTCTGTTAGGAGAGTTTTAAATACAAACTTTCCTCACAGAGAGTTTAAATTAGGACTGCCACACCCCTGGCAGTCCTACACTAAGAGGACTGTCAGGGTGCTGGCAGTCCTAATTGAAACTTGTCATTCTCCGTATAATTTAGCACGGAAATGACTATCTGATCCAGTATTAGGACTGCCACCCCCTGGCAATCTTACATTGTAAGTCATTGAATTAATATTTGTTTGCGATTCTAAAATTTCGACAAAAAGTGCTAAAACGGAGGTCCAAACATCATTTTTTTTGCGATTCTAAAATTTCGGAAGGCCGTCTAACGATAAAGCTGTTAATCTCAGGCTCCTCAAAGATACGCTCATTTTGCGACAAACCAGACCTCGTTTCGATCGCCCAGTCAAAAGTTATGGCCCTCCAAAGTTTCAACTGACCATAAAATGCACCGAAATGACCATTCTCCGTCTTAATTTACACGGAGAATGGCCATTCCCAATGTTAAAACGTAGGTGAATGACCATTCTTCGTGTTAATTTACACAGGGAGAATGACCATTCTCCGTGCTCCGTACTAAATTACAGAGACTTATAAATAGGACTGCCACCCCCCTGGCAGTCCTACATTGAATTAGGACTGCCAGGGTGCTGGCAGTCCTAATTCAATGTAGGACTGCTAGAGGGTGACAGTCCTGATACTGGATCAGATAGCCATTCTCCGTGCTAAATTACACGGAGAATGGCCATTCTCCGTACTAAATTAAAAGTTTTCAGTTGAGGAGCTCCTCACAGAGTTTGATAAGTAGGACTGCCACCCCCCTGGCACTCCTATACTGAAGTAGGACTGCCAGGGTGCTGGCAGTCCTAACTCAAACTTGCTGTAGCAAGTTTCAGTCAGGACTGCCAGCACCATGGCAGTCCTACTTTAGTGTAGGACTGCCATGGGGCTGGCAGTCCTACTTTAGTGTAGGACTGTCATGGGGCTGGCAGTCCTACTTATCATACTCTGTGAAAGAGTTTTCAGTTGAGGAGCTCCTCACAGAGTTTGATAAGTAGGACTGCCACCCCCCAGGCAGTCATATACTGAAGTAGGACTGCTAGAGGGGTGGCAGTCCTGATACTGGATCAGATAGCCATTTTTCGTGCTAAATTATACGGAGAATGGCCATTCTCCGTGCTAAATTACACGGAGGATGGCCATTCTCCGTGCTAAATTAAGAGTTTTCAGTTGAGGAGCTCCTCACAGAGTTTGATAAGTAGGACTGCTATCCCCCAGGCAGTCCCATACTGAAGTAGGACTGCCAGGGTGCTGACAGTCCTAACTCAAACTTGCTGTTGCAGCAAGTTTCAGTCAGGACTGCCAGCACCCTGGCAGTCCTACTTTAGTGTAGGACTGCCAAGTGGGTGGCAGTCCTGATACTGATACTCTGTACATAAAAAAACAACAATTCATCACAAGTACATAAACAACAATAATTCCACAACTACATAAATATTTCACATCCAACTTAAGATTCATCACAATAATCCAACTGCAATAATTCATCCCAATAATTCATCACAACTACAATAATTCATCACAACTACTTAAGTTTCAAACATTCCACATCCAAATTAAGTTTCAAACAAGTACATAACTATTCCACATCCAACTTAAGTTTGAAACAAGAAAATATCCAGATCCAACTATATATCATGCCGGGCCTTTGAACGAGACTCCCTATTGTTCATGAAGGGGTCGACCACGTCGTCGATGCGATCAAGCTTGTTGGCGACCGCGACACTAGTGTCACTTTGGCAACCTCTCCGAGCTTCGGGCGTCGGTTCGAAAATTGTTATCGGACGCTCGAGAGGACGTCCCGCACGTTCCTTCCGCTTTGACGCGGTGGGCCGTATTTTTTTTTAGCGGCGGCAGTGGATTGCATGACAACATACAGTTATTAAATAATAGAAACATAAATAGGACATGCAGTTACCCCCTGCATATGAGCATCATGCAGTTACCCACCCCCATATGTCATTACAGTAGGACTGTCAGGCATGTGGCAGTCCTAATGTAAATCAGGACTGCCACAGTCCTGGCAGTCCTCTTTCACAAGAGGACTGCCAGGACTGTGGCAGTCCTGATTTACATTAGGACTGCCACATGCCTGGCAGTCCTACTGTTATGAGACCCGAACTATCAAAACGAGATGCTAGTTTGTCGTGTTCTAGGATTAGGGTTTCAACATAAAATGTGGGTTTCTTGTGTTCAAAAATTAGGGAAGAGAACCATAAAGAGATTCTAAACCTATTTTATCAAAACTTTTTCAAGAATTAAAAATATTCTAGGATTTTGAATAGAATGTACAAAATTCTCGAAGAAATTAGGGAAGAACGTACCTAGATTCCGGTTGCTTTGACTTGCGTGTCATCTCTTCGAATCTACGAAGGTTGTGGAAGAAATCTTGGTGGAGGAATTGGGAGTGGAGTGGTGGAGAAGAAGAAATTAGAGTTTTAGGAGAGGGAGAGGGAGAGAGCTCTTTTTTTTTCTTGAGGAGAGAGAGTGTAGAATGACAAATGAAATGAAATGAAGGGTTTGGGGGGGTTGGGCTGCCCCTAGCAATTTTGGGTGCCTCCTAGCAAATTCTTCACCTTCTTGGGCTGCCCCCAAGTAAGTGATGCCCCCAAGCAATTTTGGTAGTGCCCTTAGAAAAAACCAAGGGAAAGTGGTGGGGGGTGGAGCGGCAGGAATTGAAAGGGGAGGTGGGATCCGGTGGGACCTATCTGTAAGGGATAGAAGAGAGAGGTTGAAAAAGGTTGTAAATATTTAGTTATAGACTTAGCAATTTTCTAATAAAATTAATATATCAAAGATACACACATTATTGACGAGATATTAAATGCATAACAATCGATGTTGTAGACAGTTGATATTCCGAGATGAATATTAATATTAAACGAAGCCTCATGATAAAGTCATGCAGCCATGAGCCAGCCCTATAGGCATCATGCTCCCAATATATCCGTTGACTTAAATCTTTATACTTTTGTTTATATCTAGAAGTTAATTAGTTTAGACATAGTTGACACTAATAAGTAATTTTTAGTCCTTCTTAACTAGGTGAGGTCGAATTGTTTTATAAATAACTTATATGTATTTTAACTTTTAATATCAGTCACCAACAATGACTATTATTACTAAGAAAGCCAGTTTGTCAACTAACTAATGTATTAAAATTTAGGAGGAAGAATGTCAACCTATTATTAAGAGCACTCTTCCTCTCTTTTTTCCAGTCCGACTCTTTCGTGTTGGAAGATACTAGTTTTAAGAACGAATAATTGTGTTGGGATCCAGTCTCAATTTGAGGCACTAGAAGGACAGTTTGGGTATCGCGAACAATAATTAGTATCAGAGCTCAGGTTCTCGAAAAGGAAGATACAACCATGTCTACAGAGCAGATATGAATACACACGTATGATCACCCTCACAGGGAAGAACTGGATGATTTGAAAACCAATGATCTATGTTGCAAGGATTTGCATAGTCCGTTGGAGGGTGATAGCGTCAAGCCATCGAACAAATATACTGTGACAGAAAGCGTTTGGATCAAAAGGCCCTTAGATTCATTCGTCAATGGTTGACGATTCGATGTTTCACCATGTATCCATGGAGAGTTCTACAAAAGAATTATGGAAGAAACATCATTCATTGTATTAATGGAAGATGACTGTCAACAAGTTGTTTCTTATTCGTCAACTAGTCAACTTGAAGTACACTGAGGGTGCCTCAGTGGCACAACATTTGAATGACGTTAGGGTATCATCAATCAGTTGTCGACGATAAATATGATGGTTGACGATGGGCTTCAGGCCCTGCTACTTTTGAGTTATATGCCAAAAAGCTGGAAGACGTTGGTGTGTCGGTGAGCAACTCCATGCCTGATGGAGTTGTCATGATGGAGGCTGTCAAAAGCGGTTTGTTGAACGAGAAGGTCCAACGTAAGCGAATGAAATCATCGTAGGAGTCCACTCTGGTTGCTTCATACGGGAAGAAAAGACTCAAGTCAAAGACGAGGACACGGAAGAGTTCTCGGGATCTTGCGAATGTGGACTACAATAAGGACTACTATCAATTTGGCAAAAAGGGGACTGCATGAAGCTAAAAAACGAGAAGACTAAAAGCAAGGATGATCAGGAAGATTTCATGTCTATAGAAGATCTTATCATTTCGCAGCAACCGATGCAGAAATATATTGCGGCATATGTCATGACGGCGATTGGGTCTTGGACACAGAGACGTCGTATCAAACCATTCCACAGAGGAGGATCTTCACGTCACACCGATGCGGTAGCTTTGGACGTGTGAAGATGGGTGACAAGGGGACAACACTTGACAATCGAATTTGGTGAGAAGCTCGTTCTCAAGGAAGTTCATCATGTTCGGAGTTTGTGCTACAACTTGGTTTCGGTAGAAAAGCTGGCATGTGATGGCTGTCGTAGTATGTTTGGGGACAAAAATTAGAAGCTTACGAAGGGTTTTCAACTGCTAGCTCAAGAAGATATACGTTGTGGTATGTACTGGCTCAAGCCGCTGAGGTGTATATGGAGGTTACATACATCGGATAAAGGCTCGAGGGATATTCGACAAGAGTTTGCGGATCGTCAAAAACTTGTTCATGAGAGTCATCGAGATGTTTTGAGGGATACATGAGAGGATTCTATTCGTTGAGACAAAGCAACGAATGAAAATGAGTCAAAGATTGATGGTCGATATGTTGATCCCATGATAACTGGTCAGGCTCTAGAAGGGGATTGTTCCATAGATCCGATTTTGGTGACGAGTGGTCTGCCCAAATCTAATGGAGCGACATAGGTTTCAGTAGGTCGAAGCCAGGGAGGCGATCAAGGTGTGCAGCAAACTCAATCCAAGGCGGGTGCATATTCATTTGCACAGTTTCGGAGGAGCTGTGGTTTATCGACAACGTGCACACACTACTAAAATAAGGCAAATTAGCGACGTCAGGATACGTCGCTAATTAAGGAAAATACGTCGCTAATCATAATTAGTGACAAATTTAGCGACGAAACATAAAGGTCGCAAAAAAGCTAGTCGCAGATGACAAATTCGTCGCCCTCCGTCGCTGTTTGCGACGTGACCACAATGTCGCTGGATCGTCGCAAAATTAGCGACAGAGGGCGACGAAATTGTACGTCGCCAAATTAGCGACGTAGTGCGACTACTTAGCGACATTATTTCTTTTTATGTGATGACATGGCATGCCTGCCACGTCAGCAGTATAGCGACGTACAGCGACCAAATTAGCGACGTCAGGAATCTACTACGTCAGCTTCTGAGCGACGGATAGCGACGTAATGGTGCTAATTAGCGACGTCAGGATACGTCGCAGATCGTCACTATACGTCGCAGATATTATAAAAAAAAATTTTAAAAATATAATATGTATTTTTGTTATGCTTTGTGTCTGTGTTTACAGTGTGTGTGAAGTGCAGTGTTCGAACCATCGACAGTTTCGCTTACTGTTCTATGTTTTATCTTGGATAGAAAGAGCAACAGTTCAGGGTGCACTTCTCAGAGCTTCCTATTCACGTCCTTCACCTTCTCGGGATCCTTTATGACGTCCCGAGAAAGTGAAGGATGTGAAAATAAAGTTCTCAGAAGTACACCCTGAACTGTTGCTCTTTCTGTCCAAGATAAAACATACAACAGTAATCGAAACTATCGATGGTTCCGAACACTGCATTTCACATACACTGTAAATACAGACACACATCATCACAAAAATACACATTATATTTTTTAAATTTTGGGCAGCACCTCCTTTGTATATCAGATCATCGCTTATAACCCAGCGTAGGTATATTTGTCATCCCCGTCGCAGATATCATCATAATTAACAGTCTCCCATCATAACAGTCTACAACTAATAGATGAATAACAGTTTTCTATCATAACAGTCTCCCATCATAACAGTCTACAACTAAATATCATACATGTACTCAATAAAAATACCAACAAAGTAAATATCATAAACATACATGTCCAACAGAGTCAAATAAGAATAAAAATCAGTGTACCAATGATCAATGGGCCCATAGGTCCAATACATACAAAGATGATAAAAAAAATCTACTGGATCACTGAGAACCCCTGCTGCGCATCTGAGATAGCATGTACTCATACTGCTCCTGTGTGAGCTGCACCATAGGGGCAGTAGGAGGCAATACAACGTCTGGAGTCGGCGCCGTCGATGGACCGGAAGGACGTATCTGCTCCAGCTCTCGCAGTCGCTCAGCATGCGCAGCAAGGGTACTCACCATCCTTTGAGAACTCTCCTCAATCGAAGTATGTATCTGAGTGAGTGAGGAAGACATGGTCCTCTGCGATCCCTCCAGCTCAACCTGTCTACGCTCTGTGCGCTCCGTAGACTCGGTGAGCGTGTGCAAGCTGGCAGCTGTAGCCTGCTGCAGACTCATCAGCTCCTGTATACTGCGCTCGACCGCATCAAATCGTCCGGTGATCATCGGATCGTCGGATCGTCGCTCTGCGGTATAGTGATCAGAAATCTGCTCCTGCAACTCGCGACGTAGCTCGTCAATCTGACGACCAATATCCTGAGCTCGTGATGACGCCTACGAAGCTGGAGACTGCGCACTGACAAAGGGGGCCCGGGATGACTCTGAAGCCAAATAGGCGTTGTAGGATCCCGTACCGTAGTACGTACCCTTCTGAAGACCACCAACGGCGGTCATCCAGAGGTCGTCCGGCGATGGAGCTGTAGGCGGCTGGGAGGAAGTACCAGCCCCTCCCTCTGCTGGCGTACTAGCAGCAGCAGCCGCCTCCTCTTGTAGCCGAAGAAACTCGGCCTATAACAATGTTTGCTAACGTCTAAGTGTTTGCTAAAGTCTATATTGATATCTATTTTCCTATTTTTTAAATTATAGTAAATTAATATAAAGAATAGAACGTACATATGCCTACGTCGCCCTCTCGTCAATGAACTCCCCAGCCCTCCGATGGGTGACCAGGAAGACGGTAACCATGTTGGGGTCCTCACCCTTTTTTACCTGTTAAAATATATTATCTATTATTAGTATTAAACATTCTATCCAACTCTATATAAAATTATGTCCGTCATAGGAAACGTACCAGACGACAAAAATACTCCGTCATAGGAATGGAGCCACCACACCACTTACTGGCGCTCGACCGTGCCACCTTGGCCTTGTCAGACCGCTCATGGTGCCTGGCCTCGCCTAATCTAGCCTTCATCGCAGTCCACTGCTCTAGCGTGATCCAACCATGGATCGGCTTTTCGGAGCGATCACGAGACTTCTGGTCGTGGATCCCATCACGGATGAGCTTGCCTACGACGACAGAAAATTGGGCCTCGATCTTCGTCGTCCAGTGTGGTGGATAGAAATAGGTCCTCTACAAGAAGTAAAATAGAAAGAGTTGTATAATATACACAAATAATTATTAAAATTTAAAAAAAAACAAAATTTTTACCTTGAAGTGGGCCAACCAAAAGGCCTTCCTATCTGCGGGAGCATCTGAGTAGTTAATCCAAGGCCCACCATAGTTCTGCCTCAAAAATAACCCCAGCTGTCTCTGTACTGCAGGAGGCCGATATCTATACAATAATAAATTTCATGAATATATATATGTACATATAATCATTTGAGAAATATATATTAACTAATTAACTTACTTCGTAGGCCCGTTCGTCCAAATCTCCATACGCGTCTCGTCCGGGGGAGCGCATGGAGGGTCGATCTCACCTCCTACCTGACCAGGATTAGTCTGATCGCCGTCCTCCATATGATCGACGTCGGCTCTCCCCATGGAGCCGTCGACAGGAGGAATGCTGGACGTGGAAGGAATGCTGGACGCGGGAGGAATGCTGGACGACGAGGGAGGAGTCGCCAACCTGCTAGAACTGCCTTGTCCCGATAATGGACCGGGAACAGAATGGTACACTGGCGTACTCGGAGATGAGGATGAGGGTACGAAATCTGCATCCCCAGCCTGACACACACGGGACTGTCTAACATAATATCCTCCGCGTCGTCCAGGTCTAGTCATACCTGATAATAACATATGACAATAAAATAAATATATATATTTATATGATAGAAATCACAGATTTTTGAAAAATATCATAGTCACAAAAGTGTCACTAAATTGTCAAATATGATGATAAAACAAACGTACAGATTTAATTCTCTTCTGAAAATTCATCTAGTTCGTTTAGCTCTTCTTCTTCTTCTTCTTCTTCTTCCTCCTCTACATCTTCACTTTCATCTGCATCTTCCTCTTCAGATAATTCTACTTCTTCTACACAATTAGATGTGTAATGAGGAACTTCCGTCGTGTCCACTTCTATAATATTTATTACAAGAGGTAGTTCATCCTCTTGATAAGCTATATCGTCAACCTCAAAGGTATTTCTAGCTTTGGTCTTGTATACTGCCCACCAGTCCGACCTTGTTGTTTCCCGTTTAGGATAACTTATGAAGTACACGAGCTAAGCCTGACTTGATAGGACAAATGGTTCATAGGCTTGATATCGACGCCGATAGTTTATATCCACAAGACCGTGCTTGTCTACTTTCCAACCTTGACCTTCAATCGGATCGAACCAATCACACCTGAATAACACAATCTTAGCAGGCTCTATTCTATAACTATATGTCAGCTCCACAATCTCCTGTAGGACGCCATAGAAATCGTTGCCCGCATCAACATCTTTGTAGTTCGAAGATCTGATACACAAACAGCTATTTTTGGTGGAATTGAGATCCACAAAGTTGTCTCTGATCGGGCAAGTGTTGACTTGAACCTAAACCCATTCACACAGTAGCTTGGCCATATTTTTGCAGCATAAATTGGTCCCTTGGCTAGCGTTCTACTAGACTCATTCTCAAGTCTTGCGTATGGACGATCGACCTAAATACCATAAAAAAATAAATTAAGCTCATTCTCAAGTGCATATACAGAAAGGTAATTACAGACGTTCTCAAGTCTTACATATGTACTCAACCATGATGGAAAATAATGCCTTATTTCTTGTTCTAGTTCTTCTTCTGTTATGTGTGGCCTACCTGACCTCACATCATCATTAAATATGCTGAAAACAACATCGTTCAATTAATATAATAGTATAATAATCAACACTATTAAAATAATGTAGACGTACTAATTACTTACCCTCCAGCTTCTCTACTTCATCATCGTCGCAATTGAGTAATACATACACCTGAGCAGCCCTTAGCTCATCATCGTTCAGATATCTCTTCTTCATTTTACCCGATGGCTTTCCTGGAGCATTAAATACCTTCATTATTGTATCATTACATTCATGATCTCTGTCGTCGTTTCTGGAAGCTCTCGTTCTATTAGTTGAAACATGAGGCTTGAAATACATCGAACAAAAGTTTGTAATCTCCTTGAGAACATAGGCTTCACAAATAGAACCCTCGATCCATGCCTTATTTTTTACCTTTCTTTTTAGGTGATTCAAATGTCGCTCGAACGGGTACATCCATCGATATTCGATGGGTCCACCAATACGTGCCTCATAGGATAGATGAATCAGCAAATGCTCCATAGAGTCGAAGAATCCAGGAGGAAACACCCTCTCTAGCTTGTACAGTGTTACCGCAATGTCCTTCTCTTGCTTTTCTAGACGATCAACGAGCAATTTCTTAGAACAAAGATCCCTGAAGAATATGCTAAACTCCGTCAATGGATCCCAAACTGCCTGCGGTAGGAATTCCTGAAATGCAATCGAAATTAACCTCTCCATGAATACGTGACAATCGTAGCTCTTCATACCCGTCAATTTGTTTTCCTTCGGATCGACACATCTTCTCAGATTTGACACATATCCGTCTGAAAATTTTAGGCCCTGGATCCACCGACAAAGTCTCACTTTATCCTCCTTGTCCAGTGAGAAAATTGACTTCGACAGGAACTGTTTTCCATTCTCCTCTATCAAATGCAATGCAGGACGTTTGCATATTTCTTCTAAGTCCAACCTGGCCTTGGGATTGTCTTTCATTTTTTTCTTTACGTCCATCACAATATTAATTATGTTATCAAACACATTTTTCTCAATATGCATGACATCAAGATTATGTCTGATCAGATTGGTACTCCAATATGGCAGATCCCAGAATATGCTCCTCTTTGTCCAGTTATGATCTCTACCAAATCCATCGCACTTGTACCCAGTTGTAGGATCTTCGATAGCACTTGGAAAATCTCTAACCTTCTCCCATATCGTGGCTCCGTACCACCTTGGCGGTGGATCATCCTTCTCTACAACGCCGGCACGGAATACATTCATGTTCCTTCTGAACGGATGATCTTTTGGCAGAAATTGTCGATGACAATCAAAGAAGCACGGTTTTTCTCCGTGTTTCAAGCGGAAAGCCTTAGTACGGTCCATGCAATATGGACATGAGAGACGGCCATGAGTGCTCCATCCAGATAACATTCTATAGACCGGAAAGTCGTTGATGGTCCGTATAAGGGTTGCCTTCATCTAAAAATTTTGCTTCCTGGAAACATCGTACGTGTTAGCACCTACTTTCCATAACTGATTCAACTCATCTATCAAAGGCTGTAAGTACACATCAATGTTCCTTTGGGATTATTCGGACCAGGAATTATAACGGTTAGAAACATGTACTGAGTCTTCATGCACATCCAAGGCGGTAGGTTATACGGAGTGACAATTACAGGCCAGCACGAATACTGGGATCCCGAAAGACCAAAAGGAGTAAAACCGTCAGAAGATAGCCCCAACCTGACATTACGCGGATCTGAAGCAAAATCATGATACACTCGATTAAAGTGCTTCCACGCTTCTCCATCGGATGGGTGATCCAACACTCCTTCAATCTGTTCTCGCATATGCCAACTCATATTTTTGGCCGTCTCTTTCACCATAAATAATCTTTGCAACCGCGGCGTTAAAGGAAAGTAGTGCATTGAATCGGTCGGTCTTCTTGCACCGGTAGACCTTCATGTACTAGTTGTTTTATAGCGATCAGTACCATAAAATCTGTACACATCAGCATCCTTGTCGTCTTTGTAGTACAGCATGCACCCATTGCGACAAGAATCGATTTTCTCGTATCCCATCCAGAGCGATCTCACCATCCTCTTAAACCGATAGAAGTCTTTAGGTAACTTAGCACTCGCCGGCAAGATCTCTATAATCAACTCCAACACTCGGTTGTAGTATTCTTACGACATGTTAAAATCTGACTTTATAATGCTCAACAGTCTTGTAACCACCTCCAACGGTGAATGATCCTCACAACCAGGATACAATGGAGTCCTTGCATTCTCCAGCAACTCCATAAACTTTACAGCATCGACATTCGGTGCCTCCTCAGCTGTATCATGAACGAAACTAGGCCCCGCAACGTCGAAAACTATGTTCACGCACCCGTCGTCGTATGCATGATTATCTGAAACAAAATTAGGTCCCGCATGCATATACGGCCAACATAAGGCTCCGGGTCTGATGCTAAAGATACAAGTTCTCCGTGTGCGGTCCACTGATAGTAATTAGGCATAAAACCCCTCGAGTACAAATGATATGTCACTTCCACTTCTAGATAATATTTGACGTTATGATATTTCACACACGGACACTTAATTTTGGTGCCGTCCATGTACTGAGAAAATGCCTTGGCAAACTGCAAGAACTGCTCTACTCCCGCTATGTATTCATCCTGCACACAGCACATATCATCAGGACGACGATTGTACATCCATGAATGACACCGCAAGTAGTAATTCATATCCATTTGGAAATAATTCTGCAGAGATGGACACGCAATTATCCAATAGGCACAAATTCGTATCATAAATACCTACACTAGTATTATAACTTGATATCTAAGTTCCAAAATCCTACCATACTTGCATTAAGAAATCACCACTTAACCTATTATCTATATATCCTCGTATCCTTGTTTACCTTGTATCTCACTTAATAATATGTGTGTGTGTGTGTGTTTTGCACTCTAAGTATTTATTATAATGAGTAGTGTATCTTCATAATTTGAGTAATGAATTCTGTTGGATAACCTGAACAATGAAATTGTATCTCATATATATTACTACATTGGGGTATGTAACCCATAGGTAGCTTGACACTTACCTAATATCCAATCCTTAGACTACGGTAATAACCCATACCTTAGCTACTAGTAGGTAATACTCACTCTATTATTACCTTATCATATACTATCTATTATAGTATCTTATACTCATCTTGCAACCCAGGCCAAACCATAGTGCATAGCTGTACTTGCTAAGGCAATATGCTATTGCATTGCCTGTAGGCAAGTGCCTGAGCCGAAGTTAAGACCTGTCATATTGCAACCCAGGCCAAACCAAGCACTTTCCTGCCTATACATCTCCCTTTAGGAACACCCCCAGTTTAATCCAAGGCTGAACCTCACTCCTCTTCTTATACAGATCCCTTATATACAATTTAAATCCTTAACTAACTCATATACATTTACATGTATATATATATATTTTTTTTCTTACATGTATATATATATATATATATATATATATATATATATATATATATATATATATATATATATATATATATAACTCTCTCTTGCCTTCAAGATACCAACTCTCCTATTCTCTATTTTTGAGTCACTCTTAAAAAACCAACCTGTCCTACTCTCTTGCCTATCCCCTCTCACTGGACACATCTAACACAAGGAGCCTCACATAGGCTCATACAACCTCTGATATTGAGTTACTGATCTCTAACACATATATCCTAACTGTTACTTTCATGTCCTGCTAATTTCTGACACTAACACATACTAACCTCACTCAAACTCTCTCATAATGATTTTCTGTAGTACAAAACTGACACCACTATGCAACACACATTCCTAATGCATGGACTTAATTAATCTCACTCTCTGATACCCTCTAACAAAGCCACTAATACTCAACTCTACAGGAATACTGATACTTTAGTATCTCTAAGACACACAAACACTCACTGATACAAGCTCCTAACTATCCAACGGGGTCACTTCACTCCATGTCCTGCACAGGACAGATAACCTTCCTTCACGGTCATTGATAGCCACATAGGCCAACTCGCATAGTGTCACTTCTCGTTCCCGGAATATGTATTTTACTGCATGTACTGTTTTAATATATTTATTTAATATTTATCATGTATTGTTCTGTAAGTAAACCCCTTTAATTTCATGGTAATTAATTTTCTGCAATTTTATTTCTGCGTTTTATTTCCTGCTTTCATACTCTGCTTTAGCTTTGCTTTGGGCTCGGTTTGGATTGATTTAAGTATGTTGGTTCATCATGAACCGAAATAAACCCCCACCCACCACCACCCCTTCATTTAAAGCCCATCCCCTTTTCTCTCTCTTCATTACTTCACCATTACTTTTCTTACATTTCTTCTTCCTCATAAACTCTTCCCCACCTACTCAGCCGCCAAGGCAAGTGCCAAACTTGCTTCATGATGGAATCCCAGTTTCAGTGTTCCATTATCTTCCTTATTTGGTTCTAAGTCTTTTTAGTACTTAGCATTTTTAATTTCCATGGCTCATTTCTTGTAGATCTAAGTTTAATGTATTTTCGGATTTCTTAGGTTTTGATCTAGTAACTTAGTTATTTTTCAAGTTTTGATGGTTCTATTTTGTAAAGAATTTCGTTCTACCCCATTTTGACCTATGGAAGTCCGGATTTGGACTTAGAATGAGGGATTTAGAGAGCTTAGAAGCAATGGCTTCATGGTTCTTCTTCTCAGAAAGTGGAGAAGAAGAACAGTGCTTGGTCGCATGAGTTTTCATGCGGCAAGTTTTCTGGCCGCATATGTATTTCCAGCCGCATGCCAGTTTCGGCCGCATAAAGCTATCTGGCCGCATGGACCTTTTCAGCCGCATAAGCGCTTGACGTTCCCGGTCGCATAAGGACCCGAGCCCTATTTTGGTCGCATATGACTTAATTCCTGGCCGCATGGAACTTCCCGTTCCGAGCCACATGGGCGCATGTCTTTTCTAGCCGCATGGGGCTTGCTATCCCCCGGCCGCATGGAGTTTCCCCTGGCCGTATGGGCGCATGTTACCCGTAGCCGCATGAGACCCTTTAGTTTTCAGCCGCAGAAGTCCAGGATTATTTTTGGACGCATAGCCCTATTTTCTCTAGCCATATACTCATTGCCGTTTGGCCCTTGTTGCATGACTGACTTAGCCGCATAGGCATGGGATCCTGATTCGATTTTGGCCGCATAAGGATCCTGACTTATCTAGTCGCATAGATGGGCATCCATTTACTGCTATTTATTGTGCCTTTTTACTATTTTTTGTCCTGAATTGACATTGATCGTTATCTTGGCATTAATTAACATTGACTGTTGTCTTGGCATTAAGTAACGTGGATTATTATCTTGATTAATAATTGATCATGCGTTCCTAGTTGGAACTAAGAGACTGGCTAGTCGTCTTATTAAATTGAATGAATGAGACACGTTCATATTAATTATGAACTATTGTAATCGACTGGCTGATCCCAAATATTGGCATACAGATACATGCAGGCTTCAACTTATTTATCTTTCTATAAAGGCAGCATGTGTACTTTATGGTCAAGGCATGATTATTCCGTGGTTGGTTTTGATTGTTGCATTACGCTATGTAAGACCTACAACCTAACCGCACGGGTATCGTTGTAGAGTTGTGCATATCGTACCCCGTACACAAGTACTCATTCTGAACGACCATGATCCATGGCATGGGATTTCACTTAACATAGAGGCTACTAAGTTAAATAAAATAATGATTGCATGGAGAGAATGGATTCCCGAGTTCTTACATGGCAGCCCTCTTCGGGACTAATAAGTGCCCGACAGGTCGGCTGGTTCCCACAGATACTACAAATCTACCACACGGGCAGGGAGCGGTATCTGCTTATATTATTTATTGTACATGGTATACTAACGACGGGCGTCCCGTTTGGACTCGTCTAAATATATGATTGGCGCAATTGATTGATTGGATAGACTAGCCTTGCTTGCACATAGTAAGAACTGAGGAATCCCTATTGCATAATTCCAATATAACTTAGAACTCACAGTAGCAAGCCGTAGTAGTTGCATGGCCGTTTAAATGGATTTGTTTGTGTACTGTACCTACTCTGTTACCTAACTGAGATAATCTGAATGTCAGGACATGACGGGCCAACTTCTGTCCTTGTTTGGTTGGGAGGTTGGTTCGAAGTGTCGTGACGTTATGTGAATCCCAGTAAGCAAGCAGAGATCTATTATTATATTCTCCTAGTTACTGGTTTTAACTTCTCATATCGTGCTTCCTTGCGGTACTTGCTATTAGAGGTCTAACCTCTCTGGTTTTGCATGGCCAAATTTAGAGCCAGTTCCCGAGGATCCAACTTACTTCTACCTCCAAGATGGTCAATACTAGAGGGATGATCGCAGGAGGACTCGAGTGGGTTCCTTACTTCCCCGTTCGTTTTGTTGCCTACTTTATACCTTGCCATTTGGCACCGACATGTTAGTCGGATTGTCTTGTACTTACTTTTACATAATTATAATTAATTTAGACTGCATCTGATAACAATTGTGTATACTTTGCTACATCATTTAGCTATGTTTTGTAAAGTCATATATCAAAAATATTTCGACTGAGCGTTTGTGACGCCTTACTGCTTTATCTTACATGTTCTCTATTTTTGTTTCTTGTTTGAATGATTGAGACAATAGAGGTGAAGTAACCATATGGAGACTTTCATGTAGTATACACCCCCTCGTCTTGTTAGACAGCATTGATCGTATTATACGGTATTCATCTACCCGTAATACGTAGCTGGCTGAGTCATTCCCCCGCTCTCCAGTATTCTGGTTCTGGGGCGTGACACATAGGCTCTAATTAACACAGGTCCAACAGTGGCATGTTCACCATCTTCTCTACTTCATTTTCACTAGCGGAGAACCGAAGCACGCGTAGTTCGAATCTAGGCCGTAGCCCCGGTGATGCGGCGGGCAGTGGGTGCTGCTCGAGAGGACGTGGCCCATGAAATATACGCCGACGGAAGGGTGAGGCGGCGGCGGCGGGTAGGGGGAGGGAAAGGGAAGTGGGTACAAGGAAGAGGGAGGGTTATAAATATAAGTGTCCGTGTCCGTGTCTGTGTCTAGATAGCTAGGGCTAGGGTTAGGGTTTACCTGAAGAGGGCGGCTCGGTCGGAGGAGGGAGGCGGCGATGAGGGGGGCTTCGTCGGAGGAGGGAGGCGGCGTGGAGGGGGGCTTCGTCGGATGGGGAGGCTGCTGTCGTCGGAGAGAGAGAAGGGGGGAAATGAAAGTATTTTTGGGAGAGAGAAGGGGGAAATGAAAGTTTCGAACGGGATATATTAAAACATTAGCGACGTCTGCTTTTGGCGTCGCTGAACGTCGCTATGTAGCGACATAACTTAAGTTACGTCGCTGAACGTCGCTATTCAGCGACGTACTTTATCTCATGTCGCGGAACGTCGCTATTCAGCGACGTTTTGCGATGTCTATCAAAAGGAGTCGCTATATTCAATATTTAGCGACGTTATTTTATTCCGTCGCTACATTACGTCGCTAATAGAGCAGATTTTAGTAGTGACAGTACATGATGTTCTGCTCGAGGATGCATGTGTACGAGGGAGTTTCAGTGTCGAACACGAAGGTGGACAGGTTCAGGAGCTTGAATCTCGGAAGAACCGTACCGTCTGCTTGGTTAGTCGTGCTAAGGTGAAGAAGCTTGACGAAACGAAAGTACATTCCGGTAGAAGACATAAGTCGGGGACATGCAATCAAGACTTACGGTGAGGCTCATCGTCAAGGACTTCGATCTTGACCGAATTATTGATGTCGGCAGAAGGAGGTGCTACGCATGACAACTAGTATCGTCATAGCGGTCGAGGAGCGGAATCTGTCGCGAGACGACAAATATGGAGCACAGTTGAGGAGCCATGGGGCCAACACCTCTCATTAAATTGGAGGGAAAAATTGTTAGGGTCCAGCCTCGATTCGAGGTGCTAGAAGGACAGTATGAACATCGCGAACAACAAATTATCCTTCTTCCGGATTGACCCAAGTGATTGTTATTGGATGTAGTCTATCCAAAATGTATTTTAATTATTTTTTGAGTTGTTTCCAAGAGCCGTAGCTGTCATCTCAAATTTCTCATTTCAAATTGCCGTTTTCTTTTTAGATAAGTTCAATATAATTAGAAAGGTTGTTCATATACAACGGTCCAAATTTAAGGAAGGATCAAAATCTTTTTAAAATAGAAGTATGTAAAATGTAGACAATAATAAGTTTCCCTTCATTAACCCCCATTAATCAACCTACAAAAATTAATCTCCTTCCCTATACAAAAATAAAAAAATGAAACTCAGAAAATACCAACAACAAAGATATGCATGCAACCAAAACTGTTTCATACAGAAGACATTGTTGGATCTGCACTCCTAGGAAATATTCCTTGACCCGGACCGAGAATGCTTAGCGGGTCGAACCGGGCTTTGTGGGAGGCGAACCGGCCCCATTTGGAGCCGAAGTGGTCCTGCCAGTGACCCGGGGAAGGGTGGCGGCCAAGGTACTGCTTCGCGCCTATGCGGGGCTCGCCTGCTGCCTCGGCAAGTTCGCGGTTGTGTCGGAGGAGATCACGCACACACTGCAGAGAGCATGTGTTCGGGTTGGTGGATCGAAGTATCCCCACAACGTAGACAACCCGATCCGATACCCCGGTTTCGGGAAATACTGCAGAAGTGTTTGTATTCCACCTGCAACGTTCATGTTGACAAGAATGAGTCAGTACATGCTAGTAGCTATCTTGACTAGAATTTACGGTCTCACTTCACTTCAGAAGTTTTGATATCTAAGTAGATACTATTTAACATCGGTTGTCAATCTGACGTCAACTCTTTGAACTATAGCTGCTCGCTCCTTTGTGACAGATAGGATATCCTAAGCTATAGAACTTAAGAAAAAGAATGAGATTCTCAACATTACACAGTGCCTGGACACGACGATACCTATCTTGGTGTGTCCTGGCATATCTAGATTGTTTCTGCATGTCATGTACATATCCGACACGATGCAACATGGATATGACACTGATTTATTATTATTTTTTTTTGCAGGAGAAAGCATGGAACAGTGTACATTTTGGATGATCTTGGAGTGATTGCACTGGACAAAGGAAGACAACAGAGGGAGACAAAGTTTGAAGGAAAAAAGAGCAGCTGTCCAACCTCTCATAGTTGCAAAAAAGCCAAGCATGTCCAGCCTCAGAGGCCCTACCCTCTGATATAGGAGCTAGAGATGCTTCCTTTGCGCACAACATCCTCCACTTCTTGAAATTATTCAGTGGTCCATTCTCAATACGTGGCAGTAATTAATATTTTGGATTCAAATCACCGAAAAATAGTATATTCTAGCTGCGTAACACGCGGCTAGTTGGCATAACGCATTTTGAGAAAATTATACTTGGGTCCTTGCAGGGCAGACCCAGCGGATTGGGTTGTCCTAGTCGAAGCTAAATTTGGTTGCCCCTTGATCCATGACTTCAGAAAAATATAAAAAAAAATACAACAAACTGAAAGCTATAAATGTAATAATTTTTTATAAATGCTAAGAAGCTAGCTGTCTCAGGTTTTTATGGCAGTATGGAGCCCGGATTCCGAGTTGTTCTCCTGACTCCTGACCTACGTCTCGAGGTTTTTCTAGTAGAAAATTAAAAATAGGCATGGGGGATTGCCAGTTCAACTGACAATGAGGAGTTGGGGTGAACTGCAAAAACTTGACGGAGAGCTGAAAAATGAGGGGCCTAGGAGAGGAGAGGTTTTGTCCTAACCAGAGGGTTGTCCAAGCCCAATGATTTGCCTGGCTTACCCTAGGGCCGGCCCTGGATCCTTGTTTCGTTAATTATCTCCCCTTCCATCTAAAATAATTCATATTTGTAAGAAAATAAATTCTCAAATATATATTTTTTTGAACTTACTTGTCCCTTAGGAGTGGGTAGATGAGGACAGGACCCATAAAATCCTCTGGTGAGACGTAGTCCCAGAGCAGGTCCTTGAACTCATTGATCCCTGACTTGGGCACAAAGAAGTTGAGCCAAGGGTGGGGGACTTCCCAGAGCCCTCTACTCCTCAGGGTCGCCTCCTCCATTGTCACTCTGTTGAGAAAATCAAAGTAGGAGACCTCAACACTGTACATGTGACTGCCCATATACCTCATCTTCCGTGATATTTTCTCCATAACCTGAAAAAAACAAACAGAGCTGATCAAATAAGTAGACAAAATGTTGAACTCTTCGTAACAACGCGTCGCTACTGAGGAACGCCCCCAACGTGTAATCGGTAGAAATTTATTTCATAGAGATTCGACAATTCTTTTTTCCGGACTTTGGTACCGAGACCAAGTGAAAATATAGAACATTAAGCAGATCTTCTACCTGCTCTACGTTTGTTTCTCTGCGTTGGTAGTCGTGGACCGCAAACTCGATGCAGTAGTAGATCCTGGAGCGGTCCTTCCGGAGCTCGGCGATGAAGCCGACATGGGCAGGGAAGGCGTTGGAGGAGCCGTGGAGGGAATGCTCGCTGAGAACCACGAAGCCTTCGACGTAGTCCACCATCTCCGGCATCGAGATGAGAAGCTCCTGGTCACCGGTGAAGGTGCGGAAATCATCGTAGAATGCTCTAGCCCATCTCACCTAACCACCACCGCACATAGCTTGACTTCAGGTCGACAGTCGGTCATAAAAAAAAAAAATAAAAAAAAAACTCGAAAAAACCAAGTCTAAGACCAAAGTTAGAAGTTTCACCTTGTGTGGAGCTTCCTGGAGCGCGATCCTCGCTCTTGTTATGATGCCAAACTGGCCCAAGCCGCCCAAGACGGCATAGAACAGCTCCGGCGTCTCGGCGGGCGAGCACGTCACAAGCTCCCCCTTGCCTGTTTGATCACCATTGTATGATCATCATCATCATGGTTCATTGTAATGTAATCGTAATCGTAATGTAATCAAATAAAAAAAATATACTTTATTTGATTACATTGCGATTACGATTACATTACAGCGTACCAAACGAGGCAGTTAGCTTAAGGTACCTGTGACGACATCGAGCTGTAGGACATTGCTGATCTGGGGGCCGTGCTTGAACGCCTGGCCGCCGATGCCGGCGTTGGAGAGCGTCCCGCCGACGGTGAGGTGCAGGTAGTCGGTCCACGACCGAGGGGCCAGGCCGAGCTTCAGGGTCTCCTCCAGCACCTCGGACCACATGGCGCCGCCGCCGACGTCGGCGTAGGAGAGCAGCGGCCCCCGGCGGACCTCTATGGAGGGAGGGAGGGAGCCCATCTCGACCACGATGCCGTCGGGGGCCTGCGCCTGGCCGTGGATGGAGTGGCCCGCGCCCCTGGCGGCGACGGTGACCCTGCCGCCGAAGGCGGCTGCGGCCGCGGAGGAGGAGAGGCGGGCGAGGAGAAGGGAGATGTCCTCGGCAGAGTTCGGCTTCAGGACCGCGCAGGGGGTGCCGAAGGAGAGCCTTCCGAAGTCCGACGAGGCCTTCGTCGTCGTCGGCGGCACTACGTTGAGTGGCCCGAAGTCCATGGGGCTCTGGATGAACTTGCACGGGGAGGACACGGCGAGGAGGAGAGCGAGGAGGACGAGCCTCTGAGCAAGCTCCATCGGCAGTCGAGAAATAATCAAGAATGGCGTTCTTTCTTTGTATCAAAACCAATATTGAGAGTTAGTGTGTGTGTGGGTTGTGTGTCAGCATGTGAAGTACATTGGCATTTTAGAGGAGAGCAAATCTATTGTACAAGAAAGGGAGATCATCCATCCCCCCATATGACTCAATTTTTTTTCCTTAAAAACAAAAAAGTACTAGTGCTCAAAAAAGGAGTGGGGGTAGAGAGAGGACAAACAAGAATGAGTTGGTGATGTGAACAAAGCCAACAACAAAGAAAAGGAAAGATGGTTATTGGTTTTTTTTTCTTTTGTGTGTGCAAGGTTCAAGATGATATATCAAGAACGTACATGCAGAACAGCTCCTGCCAGTAAAAAAAATTTTGCAAAGAGGATAAATCTCACTGCAATATTTGCTGAGGGGTTCTGTTGTATTTATACTGCCAGAGAAGGGATATCTGTGGGGCCAGGAACTGATAAAGAATCCAATGGGACACCAAATCAAGGTTTTAAGGTCATATTTGGTTCGAATTATGATCTTAAAAAACGAAACTCATTTTTTTAATAATTCTCAAAGAAAGAAAAACAATATTGAAGAAAATGATTGCCCACCTAGACTAAGGATTCAATTTATTTTTTGTTCCAATTTTCGTGAACTTTTCATACACAATAATGATAGCTACAATTTACTAGAAGAAATAAAAGAACAAAGAATTAATTTTTTTTTCCCTTTCATTTTCTTTTCTTTCCGCGAACCAAACCAGGACATTACCTTGTTTACCTTAGTTAACTGAATGAAAATTATAAGACGAGATAACGGTATAGAAAAGAATAAGTAGGTTATATGATGATGTTGCAAGTTTTTTAAGCTCTTGCTTTTTTTTTTTTCAAGATAAAAAGATTTGGCTGATGATTGTATCATTTTCATGTTTTTTTTTTTCCTTCTTCCAAGATTTAACAAGATTCACATACGTGTCGGTATGAGTAAATGCTATAGATACACAGTCATGTATTGAGCCAATTGTACATAATTGTATTGTTGGTAAATTTTTACTATGAGAGAAACAAGGAGATAAGTTCTGTACATATACAAGCCATGTTGATTTGATGCCAAAGTAAAAGGTATATTTGACTAAGGTATTTATACAGTTTATACTGGAAAGGTATTGGTCAAGTTAAGGTATCAGAGAGGGTTGAGTCAGCTAAATTGATCTATAATCAAATGGCTAATTCTAATGACACTCCACATTTTGCTGGGGTTAGTCCATTTTTTTTTCAAAAAATTTATAAGTTTGCCACCCCTATTTTTTATTTGGAGCTAACCCAAAATTTTTCAGCAAGTAGGACTGCAACTAAGTTGGCAATCCTACATTATGTTAGGACTGCCAACAAGTTGACAACTCTAACATAAAGAAAGGATTGCCAACTTAGTTGCAGTCCTATTTGGTGTGTCCAAACAGAAAATTTAGATATGACTGCTAACTTTATTGGCAGTCATATTTCATGTTAGGACTGCCAACAAGTTGGCAGTCCTATCTCACGTCATCTGTAGCCCCGCGTCGACCGCCCCCGCGCCACCGTCTCTGCCTCCTCCTCTGCCTCTGTCTTCTCCTCCTTCTCCCACTCCCCTCCCTACGCACCCCCCCCCCCCCTCCCGCCTCCTCCTCTGTCTTCTCCGCCTTTCCTTCTCCTCCCCCTCCCCTCCCCTCCCCATGCCACCGCCTTTGCCTCCTCCTCCTCCTCCTCCTCACCCTCCCCGTCCCCTCCCCCCGTCCCGGTGCCCTCGCGCCACCACCTCCGCCTCTGTCTTCTCCTCATCCTCCTCCCCCTCCCCCTCCCATTCCCTCCTAGAGCACGATTCCCCGCGCCACCGTGCCACCGAGCCCCCGCGCCACCGCCTCCTCCTCCTCCTCCTCCTCCTCCTCCTCCTCCGCCTCCACCTCCTCCTCTTTGGGGGTGGGCTAGCTTTAAGTAAAATTCGGGTTGTCCCCAATAAAAGTTTCACTTTCGTGGGTTGTTCCCTAGTAAAGACTATCCCCTAGCAAAATGTGGTGTGCCTTAGAATTAGCCTAATCAAATATTGAAATTGTTGCGTTGCTAGCTGGCAAATTATCCACACACTGTCGGATAGAGCCTGCTGGCTACCTGCATATCAGTCAGTCAGAACTTTGGAGAAAACAAATAAAAGGAAAAAAAAAACTTTTCTCTTTGCAGGCCACAAATAAAAATTCAATAAATAGAAATAGGAAAAATTTGCCAATCATTTGAATTTCAATATCTATACAGTCTATTGTATAGTGAGAAAACAAAACAAAAGTTCAGCTTCACCCTAATTTTTTCTATTTTTTCTTTCAAATATAACGTTAATGTATATGTTTACTAATTAAAATTATCTATACTACTGTATAACGAGAAAACTTAGAAAAGTTCAGGTTCGCCATAAAAATTTTCTTTCCAAATATACCTTATATATGTTTACTGTATAATGAGAAAAGTTGTCATAAAAGTTTTCTTCAAAATTTTCTTTTCTTATGTTTACTAATTTAATTACTTATTAAAGTTAATAGGTGCAACTAGATAATTAAGAGTTGTATTTTGATCTTCCTAAATAATCTTGCATGCAAGTATAAAAAATTTCTTTCCAAATTTACCTTAATATATGTTTACTGTATAATGAGAAAAGTTACCATAAATTTTTTCTTCAAATATATATTTTCTTATATTTACTAATTAAAACTATTTATTAAAGTTAATAGGGGCTGCAACTAGATAATTAAGAGACGCCTTTTGATCTTCCTAAATAATCTTACATGTAGCTATAAAACAATATATATAATAATAAATTTAGAATAATTAAGATGGTTGTCTTTTAGTCTTCCTAAGTAGTCATAATAAAGATTAGAATAATTATGACTGTTGGATCCGATCTGGATTTGGTAACAACATATTTGTGGGGCCCAAATCTGATCAAATATTTGATTTGATTAGATTTGAACGTCCATAATTAATGTACTATTTTAAGATTTCTCATTACCTAAAATAGAGTCTCTTATTTTAGTAATAGGGTTTCTCAATATATGTGTGTGTGTGTGTGTGAATATATATATATATATATATATATATATATATAGTGTGTGTGTGTGTGTGTGTGTGTGTGTGTGTGTGTTGAGGGTAGAGGCAATAGGAATAGCACAAAGTGGGAGATTCAGGGTACTTGTCCACATAAAATCTAATAAAAAAAATTCAAACTTTGCTATTAGGACTCGCCATCCAAGACAACAAGAAGAGAAGATCTGTGTCGGGAGACGTCGTCTTCGTACCGGGAGATTGCTACGAGCAGGGTGAGTGATTTTAAGTTGTGTTCTTCTTCTTTCTACTTGAGTTTGGTGAGGGATTGAACCTTTGGGCAAATGGTTCAATATAATTCTTTATCAATCTTGTATCTTTTGTCGAAAGTTATATATATTGAGATTTGTCCAGGTAACATAGTCAATGAAAATACGTTGTTCATTCTGTCTTGGGATTCGTAGTAGATAGGTTCGTTATCTTTAGGTGTGTTGGCATCGTTTTCGCATTCGTGTCCATAGCCAAATCTAGTTCGGGTTACGCATGGTTTTCCAACAAGTGGTATCAGAGATCTCAGGTTCTCGAGAGGAAAGGTACATATAGAGCAGATGAACACGTATGATCACACTCACAGAGAAGAGCTTGGCAATTTGAAAGCCAATGATGGAGGACTACTCTGGTGCAAGGACTTGCATGGTCCCTTGGAGGACGACATTGCCAATCCATCAGATAAGTTTGCTGATAATTGGAAGTGATTGGATCAAAAGGTCGTTGGCTTCATCTGCCAATAGCTGAATGATTTGGTGTTTCATCACGTCTCTATGGAGAGTTATGCAAAAGCATTTTGGGAGAAGCTGCATTCGTTATACGAAGTATGGAAGACGGTTGACACCATGACGTTTCTTATTCGCCAACTCGAATTACGCGAAGGGTGCCCTAGTGGCACAATATCTGAACGAGATTCAGGATATCATCAATCAGCTGTCTGTGATGAAGATGATGATTGACGATGAGCTTTAGGTGTTGCTGCTTTTGAGCTCTAAGTCGAAAAGCTGGAAGACGTTGGTGGTATCGGTGAGCAACTCCGTGACTGATGGATTTGTCACGATGGAGGCAATCAAAAGTAGCTTATTGAACAAGAAGGTCTGGCATAAGTATACAGAATAGTTGCAGGAGTTCGCTCTGGTTGCTTCCTACAGGAAGGGAAGACTCAATTCACATGCGAGGACATGAAATAATTCTCGGGATCTTGCGACTCTGGATCGCAAAGAGGACTGATATCACTGTCACGAAAGTGGTCATTTTAAGAACAACTATATGAAGCTCAAATCTGAGAAGGCAAAAGACAAGGATGGTCAGGAATATCTCATAGCTATAGGAGATATCATCATCGCAACAACCGACGTAGATGAATCTTGTGGCACGTGTGATGCGGTGATTAAATTATGGACACGGGAGTGTCATATCATGCCACTCCGTATAGGAGGATCTTCACGTCATATCGAGGCGATCAGTGGCGTAGCCAGAATTTGGATGCAAAAGGGTCAAAATCGACTATAAAATTTTTAATTCAAAAAATAATAAAAATTTAGAGGAAAAAATTTCATAAATTAGTTACAGATCTAATCTTTTATAACTAACATTGGTTGTCTATTTTAGTTTTTCTATTGTAGCTGCTCATTTTTAAAATAAGATTGGTATTAAAGTGTATATTAATTCTAACATAATATAATCAGAATCTTAAACTTTCGTGTCACTCCATTCAGGTCATATAAGACATTTATGATCAATTTTGACCATCTGATAAATGAGATTTGGTGTATCTTAAAATTTATACTTGGATCCTACCATTTTAGTCATGAACCTTGTTATCCTAGGATCTTATAGAAAATAAATATTATTTTCTCCCTCAAGGAAAAACAAGATTAAATTTTTTTTATTTCCAACCTATATATATATATATATATATATATATATATATATATATATATATATATATATATATATATATATATATTTTCCAACCTATATATATATATATATATATATATATATATATATATATATATATATATATATATATATATATATATATATATATATTATAAAAAAAATAAAATATATATATATATATATTATAAAAAAATTGAGTGGGGTCACATGATCCCACTGGACCTGTGTTGGCTCCGCCAATGGAGGCGATAGGTTTGACCGTGTGTAGATGGGCTACAAGGAGACGACTATAGTTGTGGGCATCAGTGATATGTACTTGACGATGGAGCTTGATGAGAAACTCGTTCTCAAGGGTGTGTAACATGTACTGAGTTTGCTCTACAACGTGGTTTTCGTAGGACGGCTGGCAGATGATGGTTGTCGCAGTATGCTTGGGGACAAATATTAGATGCTTACAAAGGGTTACCAACTGTTGCTCGAGAAAAACATATGTTGTGGTATGTACAGGCTCGCTGAGGTGTACAGGTAGACCACATATATCAGATGGAGGCTCGAGGGGTGTTCGACAGGAGTTTATGGGTCGTCAGTAACTTGCCTAGTAGGGGGGTGGGTCTTCGAGATACTTTGAGGGATACAGATGATTCGGTTCGTCGAGACAAAGCGATGAATAGTGATGAGTCAAAGGTTGAGGGTCAGTCTGTCGGTCCCATAACAACTGGTCGGTCTCTAAGTGGAGGTTATTCCACGAATTCGGTTTTGGTGACGGCCGGTTTGTCGAAGCTTTGCGGAACAATATTGGTTTCAGCAGTTCGAACCCAGGAAGGAGATTAAGATGTGCAGCAAACTCCATCTGAGGCTGGTGCATCTCCATTCATATAATTTCGGAAGAGCTGTGGGTCATCGACGACGCGCACATTGCGCGCATGATGTTCTGCTCGAGCATGCATGTGTGCGGAAGAGCTTCAGCGTCGGAAACGAATGTGGGCAGGTTCATGAGTCTGAATCTCGGAAGAACCGCACCATCTGTTTGGTTGGGCCAGCCAAGGGTGAAAGAAGCTCGTTGCAATGGTAGCACGTAAATATATATACTAGTGAGAGGCAATTATTTTTTAATCTTCCTGTGTAGTCTAAATAAAAATTAGAATAAATGCAGCAACTATCTTTTAGTCTTCGTAATAAAAATCCAAGGAATACGTACAAAACACGTGAATATATATACTCGTAAGAGAAAGAAGGTTATCAGTGATTAATTATTTCTTTTTTTTTGATATAAAAATGCGAGAATTTAAATTCCCAGCTGAAATTTCCATCTCACGATCGATTATGACAAATTATTCTATATGCCGAACTCATCGTTCATCTTTCATGTTTTATGTTAACTGCTAATTGCATAGGATGCAAGATGAGTCCGACACATAAAAAAAATTTCTCGTCTACTAGCACTATGTGCCAATATTTCCTAAATTTATAGTTCATGGAGATGTAATTTTAAGGAGGTATTGAATGTGAAAAGTTGGGTTGTTGCTCTTTGACATAAAGTTCATAAATACATAGTATATAGTTCATGGAGATCTAATTGTATCCATGTGCAACTGGGTGGCAGTGGACACAGCTTTTCTCAACCCAGGCACCAAATCTTTTGCAGTGTCCTTTGCATGCTGGCTCCTACTGTTCACAGGTCCCCAGAAGCCAGCCAGCCAGCCCATGGGATGGATAACCATAGATATTGTGTCGTTGGAGAATCTATCACTGAGGAGTTTCTGCACAACTCTTGTACATACAAGTGGTATGGGGATTGCCATTCCTTTTCACCCTCATGCTCATGGCGCCTGGCTAGGTAGGGGGAGAGAATTATTTGATTTTGGACCTAAATCGAATCGAATACGAAACGAATAAAAAACATTCGGTTTGGTTTCCATTTTAAAATTAATAAAAACTTTTATTCGGTTTCGATTTCGATTTTAAATTTTAATTTTAGTTTCGATCTAAAATAGAAAATTGAATAAAACTTATACAATTATATAAATAGTACACTCAATTTAATGCATATTTTATTATTAGAAATTTTTTTTGATACAAATATACTAACCCTCTCTATGTTTTATGGTTATTCCAGAAACTATCCATATTTTGAAGCTAATTAAACAGACTATCCTCTCCTTTATAATTTTTATAGAAAATATAAAACATATAGGTAGTTCGTGTAATTAGTTTCATAATATGAGTAATTAGTATAACAAGTATAAAACATAGGAATAGTTAACGTAATATGTCATTTTTTTTGTATATTTTGAAAACAATAATTTTATGTATGTGTTTTGAAGTCTAATTTTGATAATTTAACAACTTTAGACGCATCTTCAAAATACACCAAACATATGTATATAAAAAATAATTTTTAATATAATTTAATCTCAACTTTGGATCTGGTCTATTAAATAATAGAAATAGTCCGACTGAATAAACTGAATCAATCATTTCAGTTCGATTTCGTTATGGCTAATTTCGGTTCAATTTCGGTTTTGGATTTTTAGAATTTTTGGTTTATTCAGTTTCGAATATTTTGGTTGTGTTGAAAGTTGAAACCGAATAAACCAAACGCTCACCCCTTGTCTAGCTAGAAATTTGATATCAATACAAAGGATTGACATCAGACCAATAACCGGTTATAAGAACATTGACAAATTCTTTAAGGATTTTTCTAATTTTCTTAGCGATCCCCATTCTGTTGGTAAATGACTTGGATGATGGGAAAAAAAAAGATTGTTAGTTTTCGGAAGAAAAAAATCTAAATATCCGACCAAAAAAAATTGGAATATTTTTTTAGGAAAATAAAATCATTTTAGATAATTTTAACATGTAAAACATAGACCTAGGGGTGAGCATTATTCGGTTTTGGACCGAAAACCGAACCGAGCCGAACCGAATAAGAGGTTCGGTTCGGTTCGGTTTCGGTTTTGAAAATACTAAATTTTCTTATTTGGTTTCGGTTTTGGGTTTCGGTTTCGGTCCAAAACCGAAAACCGAATAAGAAAATTTAATTAATATATAACACTATATATATATAAGTATTAATATATATAGGTATATACTAAATATATATAGGTATATACTAAATATGTCTATGTATATTTAGTTACTATATATATTAACAAAAAAAACTCAAAAAAAAATCAAAAAAATATGAATAAACCGAAAACCGAACCGATTTAATTCGGTTCGGTTTGATTCGGTTTTGGGCCAATTCGTTTCGGTTTCGGTTTTGCTTATTCGGTTTCGGTCCAATTCGATTTTGGGTTATTCAGTTCGGTTTAAACCGAATAAACCGAATGCTCACCCCTACATAGACCTATAGATGACGATTAGTTGAAGGAGCTACCAACATATACTCACAATAAACGTAATCTTCGCAAGTTGTTGGTATTACTACATCAATACTATTATTTTCATAGTTCATATGCATGCTTGCAAGAAGAAAATTGATTTTTTTTTTCTCCCGTTGAACTATTGGATGTATATTAAGATATTGAAGAGATCAAGTCAAACCCCTTTGTTTATTTGTTAAGAATTCTCTTTGGGAACATCTGGTGCTTAATGAAGCTTTTGAGCATTTGACTTCTTAAAACAAGTCTAGATAAACTGAATCAACCCATTACATTACTCTGTTTAAAGTATTATGATACAATATAGAATACAAGTCAACGATCACTTCTTTTGGTGGTACATCAAAGGTTATTGCGCGTGGCTAATGAAGGACAACTCTTCCACGATTGACCTAATCATCATTTGATAAACATGTGCATCTACGTTGTCAAAGCTTTTTAGTTGTAGTGGTGAGCAGACGTCGGACTTCGAATACACGAAAAAAAAAAAAAACGAATTACTCTTTCCATTGATAAATGTTGGAAGCCAAAAAAAAAAAAATACAAGAATGATACTTGAGTTTTAGAACACGGATAAAGTGCAAACAAACTTTCTTTATATTTGCCTCTTTGTAAAATAAGACTCGTTAGAAAACTAAAGCAATTGACTCTTCCTTAGATTTTTCGCGTGAGCAAAAAAGTCCTTACCGTCTATTTACCGTTAGAAATAATCGTTAATGACTTTTCAAAAAAAAAAAAAAAACCAAAACCAAAAATGCCCTCCCTTTCCTACCAGTGGTGGGCAGCCCCCTCATCCCTCCGCTGGTCGGCACCCCTCAACCCCCCCCCCCCCCCCCCCCCCCCCCCCCCTCCCTCCGCTGGCCGGACCCCTCGACCCGCCCCCCTCCTCCCTCCGCTAGCCAATCCCCCGACACCCCCCTCCTCCCTCCCCTGGCTGGCCACGCTCGACCCACTCTCTCTCCTCCCTCCGCTGACCAGCTACCCGCACCTTTCCTCTGGCCGGCCCCGCCCCCACCACCGGAGAGAGGGGGGGAGGGGTAAAATCGTCTTTGTAGACGTATTTTAACGGCTGTTAACGGCATGGGTGCAAACTAAGCAAAAATGAAAATGTGAGGGATTTTTTTTAAACTTGGGGTCTTTAAATGCAGAAATACAAATCTAAGGAGGGTTTGTTAGCACTTTACCCACAAGAACACTATTGGATTGTATCTCGCCTCCGGTTGAGCCCTCAAAAGGTGTGACAATTGAGTTGGTAATTTAGTCCCACATCGAGTAGAAAATATGATCACGAGATGTAGATAATTGAGATTGGTTCAGACCTTACATGTGAATTCCCTTTTAAGGCATATAGGCCCAGTGGACCAACTCCGGTTCGGGTCATATCGTATTCCCAACAAGTGGTATTAGAGTCCAAGGTTATAGGACTGGTTTGGGTGGCTCTAATTGGTTCAAGACAGATTGGGGCTGAACATTCATGCTTTTAATCGGATTATACAGACTCTTTTCTCAATATGTAGTAGGAGAGGTTAGGATGCTTTTAATCGGATTATACAGACTCTTTTCTCAAGATTGAGTAGGAGACGTTAGGGGCAACTATACGAATTGATTTCAAACGTGGGTTCGGCGCACCCAAGGTGGAGCAAGACGTTGTGGTTGGCACACAATGGTGGTGTGGATGAACATGTTGGTCTAGTTTTGTGGTTGAACGGATCGAGATAACAATTTGTTGGATCTCCTGGATGCCCGGCTGACGGGAACGAGCAAAGGTAGCAGGGGTGCTAAGGTTGTTAGGCTGGCGTGAACGAGCAAAGACAGGAGATGGATCATGAGGTGTAATAACTGGGATTGATTTAGGCCTTACTTGGTAATTCCCTTTTAAGGCATATAGGTTAGTCCAATATCGCACCTCATGAACCAACTCCGATTCGGGTCACACCGTGTTCCCAACAAACAAGTGAAACGATTTAGGCTTATATTTGTTTAACATTGCATTAAAATGAAGAGTAGTAATCCAAGCAAGGCCGCCTAGGGGTAAGCTTGACAAGACTTCGGGCTTGGATAACCTCTTCCATAGGGCAATCCTCCAAGCCATTTGTTTTTCTATGGGCCAATCCAACCAACATCCAACTTAAACCTATATTTATATCTCAAGGGGCCACCTATGGTCTGGCTAGGGCAATGCAACTTACCAGGTCGTCCCTGAAGCCAAGATTGTATATTCTGGAGTAAAGAAATCCTGTAACAATAAATATTGGAGTTAAACTCATGTATATCTTATAACCTCCACGTCTATTCTGGCATGACCAGAAATTCAGAATGAAAAAAAAAAAATTCTAGTTAGCTTCTATTAGTGAGATAAAACAGAAAATCACAAGACCAGAAAACACAAATTTTTACATGGAAATTCAAATTGAAAAAACCTTGAACCCTGCTAAAGTTCGTAAAAAGAGCAAAATGAGATGAGTCAAGTGCTCCTTAATCACTGGAGGCTAAACTCCAATGATGTTTCCCAGCCACTGGAGGCTAAACTCCAATGATGTCTCCCACCCACTAGAGGCTAAGCTCCAGCGAGGATTATATAGTCGGTGAAGGCTAAGCTCCAATGAAAACTCCACGATCACTGGAGGCTAAACTCTAGTGAGGTCTCCCAGCCCGCTGGAGCAATACTCTGGCAGGTCTTCCAGCCGCTAGAGGCTAAGCTCCAGGGGGAATAGTCCATCCGCTGGAAGCTAAACTCCACCGAGCATAGCTTTGGTGCCGGAATACGATTCCAACGCCACTCTCATTGATGCTACTGACATATCTTACAACGACATACGATGTGATTTAATGTCTATCATTGATATACTTAGTATACCGCCGTCGAATCACTATAACGTGAGTATACTTAGTATACAGTTTGGGGTCAGAACCAATTCTGGAATCTATCATTCGTCGAATCACTATACCGTGAGTATACTTAGTATACCGCCAATATACTATTGTTGCTCATTTTGAGCCCGGTTCAACCACCGATCCTCCGTCGTCTTCGTCGTAACTCCCGTCGATGCTTTACGACGTTCAGACTGTCCTTCCAAACACCTCGAATGGAGGCTGGAACATAACTCCCCCTACAGTTTGATGAGAGGTGTTGACCACACCGCTCCTCAATTTGACTCCATATCTGTCGTCCCACGACAGGGTTCCTGCCCCTTGTCATTGATCACTGTTCCTCTGGGTTATTGTGCATCTTCCTTCTTCTCTAGCTCATTGATCACAATGTCGAAGCTAGCTGCCATGCATATCACCTCCTTTCAACTGGAATCATGTCAACATCAATAAATCGGTCAAGACCGAAGTCTCTAACAATCAGCCTCACCATAAATCTTAGTTGTTGTCCCGACTTCCGTCTTCTACCGTAATGTGTTCTCGTTCCATCGAGCTTCATCCTTGACTGGCCCAACCAAACGGACGATGTAGTTTCCCTCAAGATTCAAGCTCCTGAACCTGCCCACCTTCATGTTCAACACCGAAGCTTTCCCGTATACATGCATCCTCGAGTAGAACATTATGTACTGTGTATGCCATCAATGACCCACAGCTCCTCCGAAAGTATGCAAATGGAGATGCACCAGCATCGGATTGAGTTTGATGCATACATTGATCTCCGCCCTGGCTTTGAACTACTAAAACAAATATTTCTCTATTAGATTTTGGCAAGCCATCCATCACCAAAATCAAATTCGTGAAACCCTCATATGAAGACAGACCAGCTGTCATGAAACCGACAGACTGACCCTCAAAATTTGACTCATCTCCATTCGCTGTATTGTCTCGATGAACCTAATCCTTCTTATCTCTCAAATTATTTTAAAGACTCCTCTTAGCATGTTTTGGACAATCCACAAACTCATGTCGAACAACCCTCGAACTCCATCTGATATATGTGCCTGTTTGTACATACACCTTACCGGCTTGAGCATGTACATAGCATAATATATATCTCCTTGAGCTAGCAGTTGGGAACCCTTCATAAAACTTCTAATCTTTGTCACCAAAAATACTGCGACATCCATCATCTGCCAGCTTCCCTACCAAAATCAAGTTGTAGGCCAAATTCGATATATGACAGACCCCCTTGATAATGAGCTTCTCGCCAAGCTCATTATCAAGTGCACATCCACGATGCCAATCGTACCCTTGTCGTCCATCTTTACACGTCCAAACCTTCTGTCTTGGTATGACGTAAAGATCCTCCTCACTAGAGTGGCGTAATATGACGTCCCGTGACCAAGATCAAATTCCGTTCATGAGATATGCCACAAGGTTTTTATGCATCGGTTGCTACGATGATGAGATTTCCTATAGCCATGAAATTTACTAATCATCCTTGCCTTTAGCTTTATTAATTTTTTTAACTTCAAGCATTTTCTTTTAAAATGACTCCATTCACTACAGTGATAGCAGCCCTCCTCTCGGTCCACACTCGCAGGATCCCAAGAACTTCTCATGTCATCGCCTGTGACTTGAGCCTTTCATTCCCGTAAGAAGCAACCAGAGTGGACTCCTGCGATAATTTCATCTGCTTAAATTAGACCTCCTCGTTCGACAAACTGCTTTTGACCGTCTCCATCGTTACAACTCCATCAGGCACGAAGTTGCTCACAGACACCACCAATGACTTTTAGCTTTTCGTATAACTGATCAAAAGCAGCAGGGCCTGAAGCTCATCGTCATTTACCATCTTCATCGCTGACAGCTAATTGATAATACCCTGAACCTCGTTCAGATGTTGTGCTATCGAGGCACCCATACTTCGAGTTGGCGAATAAGAAAAGTCTTGTTGCTAGTCATCTTCCGTTCGTACAACGAATGCAGCTTCTTCCATAACTCTTATGTCGAAGTCTCCATGAACACGTGATGAAACACCGAATCGTCCAACTATTGGCAGATGAATCCAACATCCTTTCGATCCAATCGTTTATAATCATCGATAGATTTAACCGATGGCTTGACGTTGTTGCCCTCCAATAGACCAAGCAAATCTTTGTACCAGAGTAGATCTTCCATCATTGGCTTCCAAATTGTCCAGTTCCCCCTGTGAGGGTGATCATACGTGTGTTCATGTGCTCCGTAGACATGATTGCACCTTTTCTCTCAATAACCAAAGAGCACTGATACCAATTGTTGGTATCAGCAGAACCAACCTTACTCTGATACCGATTGTTGGTATTAGTAAAACCAACCTTGCTGTGATACCAATTGTTGGCCGCAGAACGTGCGTGTAAGCGATGCCAACCCACCTGAAGATAACGAACTAACGTCTAACGCAAGCTCCAAGACATAAAATACAATATTTTCGGTGACTATGTCACTTGGACAAATCTCAATCTTTATAACTTCCAAAAAAATATAAGATTGATAAAAATATGTTGAACCCTTTGCCCCCCAAGTTCAACTCCTCACCAAACTCAAGAAGAAAGCGAAAGATTACAATAAAGTCACTCACCCAACCCCATAGCTGTAGTGCCCGACCCGCAAGATGCCTTATAATGGATGGTTGGTTCGATGAAGCCTTGTTGGACTTGAGAATATACGAAGGATCGCTCGGAAGGCTATGCGATCAAGGCGGAATCGTCTTATAAATGTGAGTAGTGTTGAACCCTTCAAAGATTCTTTAGCTTCACGCTTAATAAAAAATAATAGTATGATATGTTGCTCATTGAGTTGCTGAATAACACCTTGCATGAAAGTCTGAAAGATAATGAAAGATAATTAATCACATGACTCGAAAGCTATTGCGTATCATTTCAATAAATTGTATGATTGCATATTGTGCTATGAAATACATGACAGGTGAAGGAAAAGTCCCAAATACTTGGCCGGTGAGTATATCGAGCCTTAGCTCGATGAATATATGGTAATACAGATAATAAAATCCTGGATTGGGCAAATGATAATGCAAGCGTTGGCTCAAGGCAAGATGGCAATACGAATGAGAATGACTTATTGAGACTTAGTTTTTCTTATCATGTATTATATGTCTCTTCATAGATAAGTTGCATATATTTACATTGTCATGGACAACTTGTCGACAAGGTGGTTGTAGTGCCCCGTCCCTACATCGTGCCCCGTTCTTCGTCCACGGGGTGCGCGAGAAAGGAACACTGTCACTATCGACTCGGTCAGGACCGATAGGTCGGAATCGATCGAACGAGAACGATTGAATTAAGATCCATTCTACGTTATGGAATGGCTTCTTCGGAACCAAGTCCCATATTCAACGGGTAGCGCCTCGAGGATTGACTCTGTGGCTGAGTCGGAAGAGACCTCCCGTTGCTCTGTTTTTCATGTCGCTTGCGTTGGTTTTGGCTTTAGTTTTCTGAATGCATTTTTGTGAATGTTTTCGATGGTTTTCATGGCTTACATTTTGAACTCGCATTTCCTATCGAATTTCTTGCCTAATACAGTGTTCTAATCGGTTGCTTGTGCGATTTCAGGTAATCGCGTAGGCGACGTCTAGCACGGCCAACCAGTCTCTCGTCTCAAGCAAAAACTCAAGGTGAGTGGCTGACCTCCTTCATCTCGACCCTCTGTTTCAAAAATGAGAACTTGGGTAATGGTAATGAAATTGAATGATTTGCTTGAAAAACACAAGTCCTATGTTTGAGAAGAGAAAAGATGAGTTGTGTAGAAAAGAGATAGAATTATTTTAGGCCTACAAAACAACCAAGTAAATGAATCGATTTCATAACAAGCCCCAACGGTACCCCAAATATACCTTGTTAACATATCAAGGTCATGGACAACTTGTCGACAAGGGCGATGGTTTCTTCGAGCGGCAACCCGGGGCCACGGGACCGACTCGGCCTAGGAAGAAACATGTTATAGCCGAGCTGGGTATGAAGCAACCGGTAATACGGGGACTTGCATCGGAGCTCGCTACTTGCGTTGCAAGGGTCCCGTTTACCAGCCTATGTCCAGGATGGCCAGTTAATGCCAGTAACCTCCACATCAAACACTTGATATAAATTGTTATCAACTAACATGGAAGGTGATGGTAAGTTTTATGTCGCACGGTGCGCCCTGTCGAGGGAAATTTTGGTGTAACTTGCTTGGTTTACGTTTCGTCAAAATGCTTCGTATGAAATTATCTAGGATGGTTAGAAAGATCACAAAAAGCAAGTTGTGTAAATTCTTTTATCTAAATTCTTGAACCAAATGAGAGCCTGGAAATTAATTAGCCACTCGCCAGTACATGTTGATTGTACTGATCCTCGCTCTCTCTATAGGTACGATAAATCAGGAGGAGCGTACCGCGTGAAGGGAGGCTACGCTCGTGTGTTTTGAAGCTTCGTCCGTGCGGTCGAAGCTTGGATCCAATCTCTTTTGAAGACTTCGCTGTTGAAGGCCAGAAGACAGATGGAGCGACTTCCCATCATCCCAGGTGGTTTTGTAATGCTGGTTGTAATCAAGGGATGAAATGTATGGAATGGCTATCTCGTCGACGTTCATTTTGTAATGGAGTCAGTTTGTAAAAAGTCCGTACGGTGCCCTTGTATCGAGTCTGTAAAATGATGTTCATTATCAATAAAGCTTAAGTTTCCTTCTCTATAATGTGTGTTCAATTTACTCTGTGCATTCTCTTGTTATTGTGTTTCGGATAACCTTATGACTATGCCTTGTGCGAGCGTAACTTAGGCTTGCACGGCATCACACCCGGGAGACGACTATCGATTCTACGGAATCGGGGCGTGACATATTGGTATCAGAGCACGGCTTTACGTTCTTGGCCTCTAGTGTCGAGTTTCCAGTCTCAAATCGTTGGTCTCGTGTCGATGAGATATGTCTTCCATACGAGGGAGTCCGTAATAAGTTTTGTGACTAATGTATTTTACCTTCAAAAGCCCATAAGGTGCGACGGTGAATGTGGTGGCGAACGAAGAAAGTGCTTCGAGCGGCTCGAGGCCCGGACCCTCTAACGACGCCATGGAAAAGATGTTGCGTATGCTGGAAGCACAACAACAACAAGCTCAGGAGAATCAACGTCTGAATGAGCAACATCGACAAGAGAGTCAACGCCTGAATGAGCAACATCGACGGGAGACGGAGGCACGCCAGACTCAGTTCGAGGCCCGATTCGATGCATAATTTAAGTTGCAGCAGAAGCAGCTTGATACTCTTCAACAGATTGTCCAGACAGTGGTGGCCAACAACAACAACTCTGCGACAACCCATGCCATAACCGAGCCTGCGGCCAGACAAAGTGAAGTCGAACCGGAGGTACCCGAGCTTATGCTTGCAGCACCGATAAGTTCCAACTTCGACGTGTCAAAATTCACAAAGAGCTTCAGTACTTCCTTCTGCGGTACTGAAGACCCTTCGTTGGCGATCGATTGGCTGGAGGAGTTGGAAGACCGGTTTTAGCTTCTGGGCGTCGATGAGTCCAAGAAAGTCGCATGTGCTCAACTTCTACTCCGATTGAACGCGCACGACTGGTGGGCCGTACAAAAGCGAGCAATAAGACGCGACGATGAGACATCGACAATTTCTTGGGCCACCTTTCGAGAGGCGTTCGAGATCGAGTACCTTCCCGAAGTCGTTCGACAAGAGAAGGAAAATGAATTTATGCAGCTAAGGCAAGGGAATATGACGGTGCGGCAGTATGCAGCAGTGTTCAACAAGTTAGCCAAGTTTGCTGGAGAATTCCTGCCCTCCCTGGCGAGTCGAGCTCGACGGTTCAAAGTGGGTCTACGACCATCTATTTACGCCCATGTGTCTATTCTAAAATACCAAACGATGGGGGAGTCTCTCAACCACGCCCTCCGCCTTGAACGCCAATACCCTCCAGGTGCTGCCGGCGCTGTGCATACATACAATCACAAACGCCCTAGCCACGTGGAAGAAAACCATGTGACCAAGCGTCCAAATAATAGGCAACAAGGCGGATATCAAGGGCATAATCTACGGCCTTACTGCACCCATTGTCGCCAGTCCGGTCACACTATCGACGACTGCCAGATACTACAGGGTGGATGCTGGAACTGTGACAAAAATGGCCACGTTCGTGCTGATTGTCCGACCAGAAGGCCGAACCCAACGGTGCCCCAACAGCATCGCCCAATGGCGCCCCAACAACACCGTCCAATGGTGCCCCAACAGCACCGTCCAGGGAATCAAGTCCCAGCGCCTCGAGCCCATCACCTTCACCGCAAACTGGCGCAGACCGTCGCCCCAATGCCCAGGGCCGCATCTACGCCATGACTCGAGATGAAGTGCATGCATCAGATACGGTCGTGACAGGTATACTAAATTTTAATAATGTGCATGCTCGTGTACTATTTGATTCAGGCGCTTCGCATAGTTTTATATCGGCGGACTTTACCGCCGAGCACAAATTTCCTGTAAAATTATTAGATCTCGACCTTAGCGTAAGTACACCTTCGGGCACACCAATACTCACAAACTTAGCCTGCGTCGATGGGATTATCTGTATCGACGGTCAAAAGATCGGTCTTGACGTGATAGTTCTAGACATGAAGGACTTTGACATCATTCTGGGAATAAATCGGCTCGGGCTGTGCAACGCAACCATAGACTGCGCCGGAAAGACGGCCACCTTCCGCATACCAGGAGTGCCTGAATTCTGCTTTTCGTGTGGTGAGGCGTCGTCGACCTGCATGCTGATCTCGGAAATTTCTGCTCGGAGGATGCTGCATTCTGGGTGCGAAGGCTATTTGGCATCCGTCCGAGACATGCGACAGGATGGTACAAACGCGGGTCAGGCTGACATTGTGGCAGAATTCCCCGATGTGTTCCTGGACGAGCTACCCGTCATGCCCCCCGACCGAGAAATCGAGTTCAGCATTGATACATTCCTCGATACTCGACCGATTTCCAAGGCCCCGTACAGAATGGCCGCCGCCGAGCTGATGGAACTCAAGGTCCAGTTACAAGAGTTACTCGACAGAGGATTTATTCGGCTTAGTGTTTCACCGTAGGGAGCGCCCGTGTTGTTCGTGAAGAAAAAGGATGGATCCATACGTCTGTGCGTCGATTACCGAGAGCTGAACAAGGCCACCATCCGGAACAAGTACCCATTGCCCCGCATAGACGACTTATTCGATCAACTGCAAGGCGCCTCGGTAGTTTCGAAAATTGATCTCCGCTCGGGCTATCATCAACTCAAGATCAAGTCAGACGACCTGCAAAAGTTAGCCTTTCGCACTTGGTACGGCCACTACGAGTTCTTGGTGATGCCATTCGGCCTGACGAACGCCCCTGTCGCCTTCATGGATCTAATGAATCGGATATTTCGACCCTTTCTTGATAAATTTGTGGTAGTCTTTATTGACGATATTCTCGTCTACTCGAAGGACAGGGCGCAGCATGCAGAACATCTACGGGCCATGCTCCAGACACTTCGAGAGAATGAGTTGTATACAAAGTAGAGTAAGTACGAATTTTGGCTAAGCAGCATATCCTTTCTTGGTCACATCATTTCGTCCGAAGGCATTACAGTCGACCCGAAGAAAGTGGAAGCTGTTGCTGATTGGAAGCGGCCTGCGTCTGCTAGTGAGATTCGAAGCTTTCTTAGTTTGGCGGGATACTATCGACGCTTCGTGAAAGACTTCGCGAAGATTGTATCGCCATTGACTCGCCTCACTCAAAAGGGAGTCGTGTATGAGTGGTCGGATGACTGTGAAGCTTCCTTCCAGGAGCTAAAACAATGACTAATTTCGGCACCTATACTCGCACTTCCGGATGGGCCAGAGGGTTTTCAGATATTCAGCGATGCTTCAGGCCAGGGCTTGGGATGTGTGCTCATGCAGCAAAATAAGGTGATATCCTTCGCCTCCCGACAGTTAAAGCCGTACGAGAAGAACTATCCTATGCACGACTTGGAGTTAGCGGCGATTGTGTTCGCGTTGAAATTGTGGCGTCACTATCTATATGGCGTGGCGTGCGCGATCTATACCGACCACAAGAGCCTCAAGTATCTCTTCACCCAGAAGGAATTGAACTTGCGACAGAGGCCCTGGCTCGAACTGATCAAAGACTATGACTTGACGATCGACTACACTCCGGACAAGGGAAATATGGTAGCGGACGCTCTGAGTCGAAAATATCTTGCCTCGCTATCCATCAACCGCAGACTACTACAAGATCTAGAAGAAATGGGCTTCGATCTCTGGGTTTGATTCAGGGATGTACGGTTGGCGCAGCTGCAGTTAGAGCCGAGTTTGCTGGAAAAGATCATGGCCGCTCAGAAGGATGATCCGTACCTGAAGAAAATGTGCAAGCGAATTTCGACAGGTAGTGCGACCGACTTTGCGGAAGATAAGATCGGCTTGCTGAGATTGAATGGCTGAATATGTGTTCCGGATAATTCAGAACTACGAAAGGAGATAATATCGGAGGCGCATTATGCGAAATATACCTTGCATCCAGGCTGTACCAAGATGTATAAGGACCTCCGTACGACCTTCTGGTGGCACGGGATGAAGAGAGATGTGGCGCTCTTCGTGTCGCAATGCATGGCCTGTCAGCAGGTGAAAGCTGAGCATCAGCGACCGGGCGGGAAGATGCAGAACCTTGCTATTCCAGAGTAGAAATAGGATCACGTCACTATGGATTTTATTGTTAGCCTGTCGAAGACACCACGGGAGAACGACGCCATCTGGGTCATCGTCGATCGATTAACCAAGTCAGCACACTTTATTGCCATCAAAGTTACTTGGAGCGTTGATCGCCTGGCGTAGATTTATCTTGACGAGATAGTACGGCTGCACGGAGTTCCAGTATCCATCGTCTCTGATCGGGATTCACGGTTCATGTCACGATTCTAGAGTAGCCTTCAGTCGGCACTGGGTACAAAGTTGCAGTTCAGCTCAGCTTACCATCCTCAGACCGACGGCCAAACGGAGCGCGTTAATCAGATTCTCGAAGACATGCTACTACTCTGAGCAATTGACTTCAAATCAAGCTGGGACGTCCACCTACCGCTGGCGAAATTTGCATACAACAATAGCTACCAGTCCAGCATCCAAATGGCGCCGTATGAAGCTTTGTACGACCGGAAGTACAGATCGCCCATTTGCTGGGATGAAGTCAGGGAACGACAGATACTCGGCCCGAAGCTGGTGGAACAGACTGTGGAAAAGGTCAAGCTAATTTGGGAAAGACTGAAGATTGTACAGAGTCGGCAAAAGAGCTATGCCGACACCCATCGAAGATCGCTTGAGTTCCAGGTGGGCGATCACGTGTTCCTGAAGGTGTCGCCCATGCGAGGAGTTACTCGGTTCGGCACGAAGGGAAAGCTGAGTCCGAGATTCGTTGGGCCATTCGAAATACTCGAACGGGTCACCCCAGTGGCCTATAAAATTGCCCTACCGCCGGCGCTCGAAGGTGTGCACAATGCCTTCCACGTCTCTCAGCTGCGGAAGTACATGCACGACCCCAGCCACGTGGTAGATTTTGGCCAGCTGGAGCTAAAGTCTGACTTATCCTACATTGAAGAACCAGTTCAAATCTTAGAACGCAAGGATAAGCTGCTGCGAAGTCGAGTGATCCCTCTTGTTCGCGTACTCTGGAGGAACAATGCGGCGGAAGAGTCGACATGGGAACTCGAGTCAGAGATGAAGGAAAAGTTTCCTTCATTATTTTCATAGAGGTAGGTTATGTCCTTAAGTTTTGAGGACGAAACTTTTTCTTTGTTGGTTATGGTGTAGTGCCCCGTCCCTACATCGTGCCCCGTTCTCCGTCCACGGGGTGCGCGAGAAAGGAACACTGTCGCTATCGACTCGGTCGGGACCGATAGGTCGGGATCGATCGAATTGATCGAACGGGAACGGTTGAATTAAGATCCATTCCACGTTATGGAATGGCTTCTTCGGAACCAAGTCCCATATTCAGCGGATAGCGCCTCGAGGATTGACTCTGCGGCTGAGTCGGGAGAGACCTCTCGTTGCTCTGTTTTTCATGCCGCTTGCGTTGGTTTTGGCTTTGGTTTTCTGAATGCGTTTTCGTGAATATTTTCGATGGTTTTCATGGCTTACATTTCGAACTCGCATTTCCTATCGAATTTTTTGCCTAATACAGTGTTCTAATCGGTTGCTTGTGCGATTTCAGGTAATCACGTAGGCGACGTCTAGCGCGGCCAACCAATCTCTCGCCTCAAGCAAAAACTCAAGGTGAGTGGCTGACCTTCTTCATCTCGACCTTCTGTTTCAAAAATGAGAACTTGGGTAATGGTAAGGAAATTGAATGATTCGCTTGAAAAACACAAGTCCTATGTTTGAGAAGAGAAAAGATGAGTTGTGTAGAAAAGAGATAGAATTATTTTAGGCCTGCAAAACAACCAAGTAAATGAATCGATTTCATAACAAGCCCCAACGGTACCCCAAATATACCTTGTTAACCTATCAAGGTCATGGACAACTTGTCGACAAGGGCGATGGTTTCTTCGAGCGGCAACCCGGGGCCACGGGACCGACTCGGCCTAGGAAGAAACATGTTATAGCCGAGCTGGGTATGAAGCAACCGGTAATACGGGGACTTGCATCGGAGCTCGCTACTTGCGTTGCAAGGGTCCCGTTTACCAGCCTATGTCCAGGATGTCTAGTTAATGCCAGTGACCTCCACATCAAACACTTGATATAAATTGTTATCAACTAACATGGAAAGTGGTGGTAAGTTTTATGTCGCACGGCGCGCTCTGTCGAGGGAAATTTTGGTGTAACTTGCTTGGTTTACGTTTCGTCAAAATGCTTCGTATGAAATTATCTAGGATGGTTAGAAAGATCACAAAAAGCAAGTTGTGTAAATTCTTTTATCTAAATTCTTGAACCAAATGAGAGCCTGGAAATTAATTAGCCACTCGCCAGTACATGTTGATTGTACTGATCCTCGCTCTCTCTACAGGTACGATAAATCAGGAGGAGCGTGCCGCGTGAAGGGAGGCTACGCTCGTGTGTTTTAAAGCTTCGTCCGTGCGGTCGAAGCTTGTATCCAATCTCTTTTGAAGACTCCGCTGTTGAAGGCCAGAAGACAGATGGAGCGACTTTCCGTCATCCCAGGTGGTTTTGTAATGCTGGTTGTAATCAAGGGATGAAATGTATGGAATGGCTATCTCGTCGACGTTCATTTTGTAATGGAGTCATTTTGTAAAAAACCCGCGCGACGCCTTTGTATCGAGTCTGTAAAATGATGTTCATTATCAATAAAGCTTAAGTTTCCTTCTCTATAATGTGTGTTCAATTTACTCTGCGCATTCTCTTGTTGTTGTATTTCGGATAACCTTATGACTATGCCTTGTGCGAGCGCAACTTAGGCTTGCACGGCATCACGCCCGGGGGACGACTATCGATTCTACGGAATCGGGACGTGACAGTGGTTCCTCGAATGGTATTTCAAGGCCTTGGAAATCGATTCATCCTAGGGAAAACCTCGTGCTGAAGTAGTAGCACAGTGCTGAAGTAGTAGCACGGTATACGGGACCTTCAGTGGGGCTAGCTACCCGCACTGCAAAGGGAGCCGTTATACCTGTAAGATGGTCCAAGATAGCGTATAGTCAGTGACCTTCATATAGATAAGTCCAGTGCTAATGTTGTCTTATGCAGGAAAAGTAAGTTATTACTCAATTACAGGGAAGGATGTCGGCTGCTGGTAAGAATCACCTGAACGGTGACAATTATATTGAATTATGATATTGTTCCTAACAATGTCTTGTGCAGGCTGAGTAAGTATTATAAATATACAAGGATGGCTACACGACCATGGGTAAGAATCACCAAAGGGTGATATCATATTACTTTATATTATATTGGCTATAAGAATTGCATGCTTTACTTTTTGTCGGTTATAAACATAAAATTGACCTTAAGGCAACGAGAAAGACAAATTTTAATAATGTTCTATAACATGATTATTTAGTGTTGTCTTCTTAGATGAGTTGGGCCAGCACCGCTCGCTAGTACATTGATGATGTACTGGCCCACGTTATGGGTAATATTACAGATGCTCGTGCATGGGGAATCGTTTGATCAGTGCTTGGCATCGATGAATCGGATGGGTGTGTAGAAGCTCTTCTTGCAAGACGATGACTTCTGCTATACGAGACATAATCTATGCAACAGTGTAACTTAGTTGTACCAGTGAAATTATAGCCTAAATGGCAAGTATATATTCAGTGGGCTATTCAAGAATCATGTAATCTGTTGTAAACTCTGTATTCAGTTGCAAGTCTTTTAATCATTTGAGAAAATCAATATAGAGATACATTTCTTCATATCTTGTTGTGACTTCAATTTGTCTGCTTGGTTTTGGCTGCATTGTCGTTGATTTCTGAGAAATACCAGAAACTGTAATAGTTTTGCCTTGTACAAGTTCAATCTAGACTTGTACGACATCACGTCCAGTGGCTAGTTTTCGATCTTCCGGGATCGGGACATGACAATAGCGATCTCCCTAACGAAGAAGACGACTCTCCAAATAGATCCTTTCTTACAACTTCTTGAATGGCAAGTCCAAAGAGCAAAGTACAAATTTTTTCTCATATTTTCTGTTGACTTGCACCCTAAATCTCCCGTGTGCTTCTTCTAGCAACCTCCCTTAAGCACCATATATATAGGTTGAGAAACCTATTTAGGGTTTTAGGAAAATCCTAAAATCTCCTAGCACTAATCATGCCTGTCCAAATTTTATCACACAAACTTTATTAATACTGACTTGGGTTCGCATCTGCACTGTCAGCCAACAACCGGCATACCGTCGGTATATTATAGCATACTATCGGTGTATCAGTTTGTCAAGGTGCAACTTGGGTCGGTGGCCTGGTCTGGGCCGGCCTAAGCCTGGTCTACGACCCGGATCGGTCCGACTCACTAACCTGGCGGGTCCGGACTGGGTTGCACCTCTGGACGCGCAAGTCCGGACCGGCTCGGCCCGGTTTGACCGCAGGTCCGGGCCGGTCAAACCTGCATAACCCGATTGGGTCCCCAAACCGGCCCGGTTCGGCCGATTTTTTGTTTCTTTGGAGGATAAAAAGACATTTTTTTCTCCCTTTTTAGTTGCTATTTTGAGACCGTTTAAATGGTATTTTGGTCATTTTACTAAAATTGATAAAAAAAATACCCTTATAATAACTATTTTTTGTGGGTAAAATATGTCATTTTGTACCCAAAAAAATCTATAATAGGCCATAAATCTTCAAAATTAATCACACCAACAATTTCTTTCCTCTTACTAGGGGTGCAACTCGGGCGGGTTGGGTCGGGTTTGAGGTCAACCCGAGCCCAACCCGAAAGATCATAAGCCTAGCCCAAGCCCAAGCCCGACCCGACTTCGGGTTCAACATATGAAGCCCAAGATCAAGTCCGGGGGATCGGGTTGGGCTCGGGTTGGGTCGGGTCCATCGGGTTTATCGGACTCTAATATAATATTTAAAATAATTTTAAGCAAGAGTAATATTAAATGCATAATCAAATAGCAATCAAGCCTCAATTATTACAAAATAAAACTGAAACGAGATTTAGGACAATGAGTTGAAGAGTTCGGGTGAAAAAAATTATAGTTTAAACTTTTTATTTAAGTAGTATGAAACAATATATATAAAAATTATATGTATGTCGGGTTTCGGGTTCTTCGGGTTACCCAACACATGAACCCAAGCCCAACCCGATTTTTGATCGGGTTCAAATATTTTAACCCGAGCCCAAGCCCGAACCCGAATATCTTCAACCCTAACCCAATCCATTAACGGGTTTACCCGATCGGGTTCGGGTTTAGCCCGCCCGATTTGCACCCCTACCTTTTACAATTTTTACAAGCAACATAGTGTGAAGAGACGATTTATATATGGATAATGATCAATTACCACAACAACCACAACATCAGCAACCGCAAGATCAGCAACCGCAACCTCAACAGGCACCACAACAAGAGCTTGAATCAGGATTACAATTTTGGCTTCATTTCAACGGAGTTTACAATGAGCGTGCAAGTGGCGATACAGAAAGAAGATACTCCACTAAAGTTCTTGTTGAATGTTTGTATTGTAGGAAACGATTCAAATGGGACCATAACTATGATACAGAGAAGCCACACAGATATTTAAAATCATGTATCGATATCTAGTAATCTTGTATGAGTCATTAATTGCAGTTTATGTACTAGTAATCTTGTATTAGTCATTAATTTTTAAATTATGCAAATCTTGTATTAGTCATTCAATTCATTTTTCATTTAGCAAATTAATTGTGCAAAATTTCTAAATTATTATACATGTACATTTTTTTTATAGAAATTATCTAAACATTAATAAAAATATTTTTAAATTATACTAATTTAAATTGTACTAATTTTTATTTTTTAAATTTTTATTACATTTTTTAGTCTTATTATACTAATTTAGTTTTTTAAATTATACGTTTTTAAATTTTACTAATTTAATTTTTTTTTTAGAAAACTCTTTTTACTTAAATTTTTTTTTTTTCAATTCTTCTTTCACTTTTGAAGTTTTTTTTTAACATATAAAAATAATTGGTTTTAAACCCAAACCAGGCCGGCCGGTTCAACCCTGAACTGGCCCGGCCCAAGTCCGGTTCAGTCTGGCCTGCTGTAAATTGGCCCGTGGGTCTGGGCTGGGTTCGGGGTTCGCTGACCCGGGCTGGCCCGTCTCCCAAACCGGACTGAATCTCGGCCTAGGCTCGGTGCCCAGCCCGGCCCAATTAACACCATGACCGGTTTGGCACACAAAACCGATTCTGTAGTATACCGCTGGTATACTGAGTATACCGCCGGTATACTGTTGCTACTATTTTTGTTCAGTTCGAGTCCGCTTCAGCTACCGATCCTCCATCGTCATTTTCGCAACTCCCGTTGATGCTTTACGATGCCGAGACTATCCTTTCAGACATCTCGAATAGACGCTGGACCCCAACAATCTCGAGCATTGAGACTGGCCCGGATCCCTCCTCTTCTACGTTCGAGCATCAACGGAGCAAAGGGATCAAGTGCCGATCCGACCTCCTCCGTCACACGTCACCAGAATCTATTCTTTGTAATCTAATCCTTGTGTAATTACACACTTAGCAATAGTTGTAATAAAAAATTTATTACGCATAAAAAAGTTATCTTTTAAAGAAAAAGTTTCTCTCCTCTCTTCTTCTCTCTTTTTCACAAGAAAACACTCCAATGGTAACATTGGTAAGGGATGGCAGGAGTGGGCATGCATGGGTTCGAATGCCAGCCACACATAAGTTCAATTAAATGGAAAGAGGTCTTGGGTGCTTGTAAAGGACATGGACAGTCATTAATGATTGAGCTTATCAAAAAAAATAAAAAAATAAAAATAAAAATAAAAATAAAAAATGGAGAGACCACTCCTCTCGATGGGTTTGCTTTAGAAGGGTCCTTACTGTTTAGTGTAGCCGAACCAACTTGGGGACCAAAGATGATCTAATTAAGGATTCAAGCTAGGCATCCCAACACTTGTTATGATAATTGTGCAAAAAAACTATAGCTGTCAAGACGGGCCGGCGGGGCGGGCCGGCCCGTAACCCACCATAATCTATCATTTGGCGGGACGGGCCGACCCACCATTTTGACCGGCTGAAAAAATTCCAACCCAGCCCAACCCACCGGCAGGCCGCGGGCTAATTGGGCCGGCCCGCTTAATTTTTTTAATTATTGTTTAGTTTCTTAAAAGAAAAAAAAAATCATATATATAATATTTTCTACTCACTCTCATATGCATCAAATTACAAGTAAAATACAAGAAACATTATAATAGTAGATTTTTTTTAAAACACTTTCATTCATGTAAATAAATGACCAAATTTAATATTTTATACGTCATTACTTGCATTAAATGAGAATTTTTATCATTTATAATACATATCTCATATATGTGCTAAATAAAAAAATTAACAATTTTATAAAAAAATAGATGACGGGCCAACCCATTTGGCCCGTGGGCTAGCCCACCGCGGGGCGAGCTACTAGCTGGCCAGCCCACCTAGGCCCGCCTGTTTGGCAGGCTCCTAAATGCTTGGCCCAACCCACCTTTTTGGCGGGCGGGACGGGCCGGCCCAACGGGCTTAGCCCATTTTGACAGCTCTAAAAAAAACTGCAAGACCAAAACTCAGGTTCAGGAATGTTGTGTACTGATCTCTATGTATATTTGTGATTTACTCGTCTTCTTTTTAAAATAAATTGGACGAAGCCATTCTCATCGATAGATCAAAGTTTATTATAAGCATAATGAAAAAAAAAAATCAATTCTCATTGAGCTGCCAATGATTATTTGACTAATTAAATAATAGCAATTACTACAATATAAGGGTTATAGCAGCCATAATAGTATAATAAATAACTTACACTGTGATATGGCTATGCACACACATACGTACATTTGATGCATGAAGCAAACTCATCTGCACAATATCTTGCAAAGAAAGTAAAATATAAACAGATAACGTTGTTGATGTGTACAATGATTGTGCAGGCCTTGTATTTATTCAGGAACTTCAAAAAAAAAAAAAAAAAAAAAAAAACATTTCATGATAGTATGATCAATGTTTCTTTTAGATCAACTTGATAAATTATATAGACATATATCAAAGAATGATATCTATAGCCGATGAGACACCTGAACACATCCATGCTGTATAATGTGAAAAGAAAGCTGTGATCAACTTGTGTGCATTATTAGTTTATGATGCTATAATATTTCAGCACAAAAACTTAAGATTAGCAATAGATTATATTTGTCATTGTCCCTTGTACCTAAAGTGATTGGTAATGATGGAATGCCTCTTTTCATGATTACATCTAAATAACTCATATATCCAAAACCTCCGGGTTCTATGGTCAGCAGGTGGAGACATAACCCATTCGGACTGTATGGATTCGATCCCACGAAGGAACAAACTATTCCTTCTAATTATGATGGGAGTTAAAATAAAAGATTGGAAGGTAAGAAAGAAAACATCAAAAAAAAAAGTAGTACGGGTAGCAAGTTGCAAAAGCGTGAAAGTTAAAGGTACTTCGAGCGCAAATAAAGCCAATTATTTGTTCATGTAACAGTAAACTTATAATAGAATCTCAAGTGACTAAGGCTTTTATATATATTCCCAACCCAAGTTTACTTCATTATACATATATACAAACTTTGCTCGGTCTCTTTATAATTAGCTACAGAAAGGAAAAAAAAAAGAAAAAATGTTTGTACCCACTCTAACAATAGCCTTACATTTGAAGTAGGGAAAATATTATAGGCATATTTTTGGATTGCTTATCATGGCTGTTTCTGCTTATTGTTTGGAAAGCACTTCCAAAAGATGTTTGGTAACATTTTTTTTTATTTTTTTTGAAAAGTCCAGTTCAATTCTAGGACACTTTTGTCGGCATGTGGGAACCACCTGCTTTTGGGATCGTTGCTGCTTTTAAAAAACTGGTAGCAGAAGCAAAAGTTCTCACATGTTGTCTAAAGCAGTCCTAAACTTGAATTTAATTTTCAATTTTTTTATAAGTTTGTTAAAAAACACTTTTTGAAAGTGTTTTGCAAAAAATAAACAGAAGCAACCTCCAATAAGCAAACCCAAGCCCAGCCTTAGTACCCTGAAATCAAATTATCATGGACATAGATATGACCCGACAAAGTTAGGACACGACAGGGCACAAATATAACACATCTTTTGGTATGTCCTAGCATATTTTAGAGTGTTTGGATATGTGTCGGACACGACATGGCCCAGAATTTCCAATTTTTGGTGCTTTCTAGCTGTACATGGTGAGAAAAGTACAAAATCCACGTATCTACGAGCATATGTTTCCTACCTAAGACCTTAAGGGACCAAATTGATAATATAAAATAGGTACCTATAAAATATGAGAGAGAGAGAGGTAATTATTGTATTTTCCATTGTCTTTAAGGAGACACTAGTGAGGGAGCCAATTGCTAGTGACTTAAAAATATAATCTTATCTGTACTTTATGATTCATATCCACATCGCTACAAAATCATCAGTATCTTTCATATACAGGAGCATATCATTTTTGTCAAATTTGTCAGCCACTAAGGTTCTTTACTTAAAGACAATCAGGCAAAAGTAGAGCTTAATTGATTGTGTACTAATAGTGCCCCTTCACAACTTGAAATGATACTCTTTCAGAAACTTTGAAACACACATGAGCCTTCTCCAGGAACCTTAACCTTCTAACCTAAATAACAATATATGGTGTCATAGAGTAGAAGAAAATGAATAGCTTAAACACACACACACACACACACACACACACACACACAGAGTCACGCACAAATGTGCATGCAGATACTGTTAGAACTATCAACATGAGTTCGAGATCAAGTCAAATGTAATGGGTACTTTTGGTTTCTAGTCTTCTTGATTAGGTTTTGCTACTAATCTCATCCTATTTGATGGTAATGTAGAACGGTTCGTATGATTGTGGCGGTGACAGTTTTCTCTACATTTCTGATGTAAACCAGATCCTACATGAAACTAGTCAAGAATGTTGGTTGCCGACTTGTAGGTAATGACTACCTTGGATTTCCACACAATGACATTTCTCAATCAAAGCCTACGAAAGCCTACAACCTAGATTAGGAAAGAAAAAAAAAATCTGAGATGATACGATTTGCTTTCGTAAACCCATCTACGACAGATTAAAGCCTAGAAGTGAAAAGGAAATAAGTTTTCACAATACAGTCAAGATATATGACCAAATAAATAACCTTATGACGACATGTGAATCAGAAATCTCAAGGTAACAGTAACAATGACATAGTCATTTCTACCTTAAAATAAAGTGTGGAACAGAAAAGAAGAAGAGGAGAAAACCTCACTTGTTTCCAAGCTATGAGATTTGGAATCAGATTAGGTGACCTGTCAGCATCAAGGTTAGGCAAAATTATCGCATTCCTTATGAACTAATTAGTGATTAACTTTACTCTCTGGCTATATATAATACATGTACCATGTCATTTTCTATTCCATGGAATTGTAAGTATATATCCCTGTAACTCTATTCTAGAACTAATGAACTTACATATACGAATCTAAGGAGATCCCCAACAATTTGGAAGGAAAGGGACGTGTAATCTTATAATAGTCGTAGTGGATTAAAGACAAATATGATATCTCCATCAATCTCCATCACCTCAAAAAATTTCATTACCTCCACAAGATTTTGCCACCCCGCATAACCATCAGTTCAAAGATTTGCTTTGAGATACTCAAGATAGAACCTCAGACTCTTATTGCATTCAACACAAGTTAGTATACCTCGAAATCATGCACTCTTCAGCAGATAGAGCAATTTATTCAAGTCCTTGTCCAGATATCATTTATGCACAAAATCTGCTGGTCGGTCTTTGAACACGACATAAAGATACGAAATCTGCACAACAGAATTGACCATATTTTGTCAGACCAACTATCTGTCAATAATCTTCTATGAGTTGGGGTGGCCAGTTCAAGCTCTCATGCAATTATCAAGAAAACTTCAAGTTGCTCCACTTGTTCCATGGTCCATTCTTATCATCCTTCTAAATCCCATACAACAAAATCCTCAAGAATTTAATAATACAAGGATGAGATCGAAATCTACTCATTTGCTCATAATACTAAGAGTTTGAACATGCATTCACATAATTTGAAATCTTGAAGAAGCTATCAATATTTGGTGTCTAAACTAATATGTCTGCAAGATTGTTGAGATGGGCACAACTTCTAAAATTCTGATAGATTCTCAACGGATTTAAAATAATTTGATGTCCAATCAAACCTAACACCTAAAAGGTACAATAATCTTGCCATTTGAAAATATGCTAGGCCATCAACTACAAAGATATTTACTGGAGTTGGATTTGCCAAACCACCCTATATACAAATCTAAGTAACTAAATGTGTATAGTAAAAAGAGTCTGATTATTCAAGCGACCACACAAATGTGACTAAATATGTAGGTAAAAAGTATATAGAAGCTGCTTTTATGTGTTTTTCTCCCAACCAAAATCAAGTCATTTCGACAAACAAGCCATTGCATTCAAATTTAAGAGGTTGACGCTTGGCATGATGGTAAGGCTCAACTCATAAATGTTATATAGCCTCATGATAATAACCTGTAATAGATGGGATACATTTCAATCTGTTGGATTTGGATCGAGTTAAATTCAATTCAGTTTTGGTTGTTTGTCGAATCAAGAAGAAGTTGCAACCAGTTTGTTTGTTCCTATCTCAAGGATAAGGTTGTTTTGGTTGAGAGGTTAGTTGGTATGATTTGGTTGTTTCTCAAATCAAGGATCTATGCTTATCTTTCTGTCTTCCACACATTATAAATAGAGAGCTGAATGAGAGGCTCAAAAATTAATTAACAATATTTCAAACTGTGACGCTTAGTGCTTGAGAGCTTGAAGGTGATTCGGTGTTCCTATTGGAGTTTTAGGTTCTACAAACTAAGACAACTATGATGATATCTCTCCAACTTGTATTATTTAGTGCTCTCTTTTTCCTATGTTTTTTTCCATCTTAAGGTTTTTATTGTAAACTCAGTGTTGTGCATGCTGTAGAAGCATGAAAATCTCAGGCGCATCAACTAGTCAACATGCGCCGAAAATATCATAAAACAGTAAAAGAGTAGCAGCATCAATGGGCTTTTTATTTCATAAAAATCTGTTACATGACTAAAGACTCTTTTAACATAGAAACTCTTTTTTTATGAAGAAGAAATCAAAAAAGCCTAAAGCTACGCTTCATCCAGGCGCGTCTCAGCTAGGCGCATCTCTTCAGCGTCTCAGTCAGGCGCATCATAAAGTCTCAGCATATGCGCTCTACTTCGACCCGATCAAGCGCTTCGGCTAATGAGGCAGTTATTAAGCATAACAAGGGTGGACAACCAACCCCACTCTAGCAGGAGGAAGAGCTCTCCAAAGCCCAAGGAAGATGGGAGCACCACAATTCCGATCTGGGGCTCTTCCAGCATAACGAAGACGGGACCCAAACGTCCCGATCTTTGGATGCAACAGGCACCTTCGGCCTGCATCGGAACCCCGTGATCCCGACTTTTGGATGTAACAGTCACATTCACGAGTGCGTACAAAGACGACTCGATGCATCTTCACCCTCGGGAGCGTCTTGTCAACGGAATGTACTCGAGCGAAGAAGTTCATCTCCATTCGGAAAAACGGGAGAGAACGAGAAACAAACTCTCTCCTTGCTGCTATTTATAGGCCTAACAAATCAAACCCACGCGCCAAGTGGCGGGCTCTCCGAATCTCGTGCAATGAATTTGCATTCATGGTGATGAACCTATCCCGTCGAATTCAGCCAGGTCAAAACGGCTATTTAAAGCACTCGAAGAACTCAACAGTCGGACCAATGAAGATGCGCCATGCAACAGACGCGCCCATCAGTACCAAGCGCCTCATAAGGATGCGCCCTACGCGTCCCTATGCGCATAGTGGAACGCAGATCAATGCGCCCACTCAAAAGCTCATTGTCCGTCAAGAGCATTAAATGCTGAAGTCTGAGACGACAGCAGCCATGCCTCGATAACAGAGCGGTAACAGCTTTTGCAGAAGAGGAAGCGCCACTGACGTCAGCGTCATCATTACTTTCCTCTGTCGGTTACAAGCCACGTGGCCGACTAACCACTCGCATGCACCTCCGCAGCCATGCGTCCGAAGATTTGCATGCGACTCAAAAGTCATGCACCTCTGACTTACTTCTGATCACAGAAGTCAAGTCGCTGCATGCGCCTCCCCGGCCATGTGACCAAAACATGTGCCTCAAAAGCCATGCGTCCAGACTGGTTCGTGACTCCTGAAGATTACGAGCCAAAGTCTCCTCATGCGCCGGATCCCAGGCGCAGCTCATCAGATCCTTCTCCACCAAATGCTAGATCTTTGAACCAAAGGCATGCGCCACGTGTCCTTTGACTCGGTTCAGTCTACGAAGGGGTGTTAACCACCCAAGATCTCAGCAACCGAAGAATCCTCTCCACTGCCACGTGTCAGCCCACGATTGCAGCAAGAAGGATTCATCCCACAAATCAGGGCGCATCATCCATGCACCATTCGCAGTAACCACCACGTGGCGTTCCCATGCGTAGGCGCATCCTACATATGCGCGCATGAGCAGCCCCAACCTGCTGCCTATAAAAAGAGGAATCATTCCTTCTTCTAGGGGAGAGACATACACATAACAAGATCATCAGAGCTACAGAGATGCACGTCCACTCACAGAGATCGGAAGAGACACTAAACGTCTTCTTCCCCTCCGCAAGCTCCGGCATCCAGAGCAGCCCAGACCTTCAGAGAACCTAAAATCGTTGTCAGATCGTCAACGGAGTCAACGCATTACCACTCGCTCCATCGACACAGGACCCAAATAAAAACAAAAGTGTACCCCTAGGACTACATCTGAGTCCTACATTGTAGCACTGTTCTGTTTGTGATTAAAATTTCAAATTTTAATGGCAAACAAGCTGGCGACTCTGATAGGGACTTCTTTCTCCTCTGATGAGAAAGTTGTGTCGCAATCTGACAACGTGAAAGTGGGCTCCTCCCACAAGACACTAGTCGTACGCCTCAATCAACAGGCGTATGAGGAGTTCATCTCTGAAGGCAGTGCAAGTCCTTCGAAGCGGTTGCCGAAGCCGAAGAAGACTCGCCAAGCCTGGGTGCGCAAGGTGGAGACCCCTGGCATCATCACTGAAGGGGATGCGCCGATGCAGCCTACCCTTCCCGCTGACGTCCTCAGCAGCCAGGATGCGCCTATGGGTGCAACACATCTCTCGGGGAAACGTGGGGCAGACTACATTCCCCAACCATCTCCTTCTCAGTCAAGGAAGATGCGCCGACGGAGCAGGGGCGCATCTAACGCCCTGCGCATTAACTTTGATGCGCCGCGGAAGGCTTCTGTCTTTGACAGACTCACTCGTTGTCATGGCGAGGATAATTTGGACTCTGAGTACTATGCATCCCAACGGGCTAGTACGAAGAAGTCCAAGGCGGCACGGGCCACGCGCCTCGAACGTGCTATGTCGACAGTAAGTCAGAGGCATGCGCTCACAATCATGCGCGCTGCCGATGGTAAGCTGTACACGGTTGACTCGGGTGCTTCTGCATCGCGAACGAGCCAACCTTCAAAGACCTCGTTTCACTTGGACGCATCCGCTGCGCTTGCAACCAAGCCGTTCAAGGCAAACTCTGTGGTTTTGAACCCCTGCGCCTACATTGGTTGTGCGTCTGAGGCTGGTTCAAACCACCCTAAATGTTGTTCCCCCACTACTGATCTGGGCGCATCTTATGCGCTGGATCAGGGGGTGCAACATTCACTTGATCACCCCGACGCTTGGCCTTGCCATGCGCCTGATGGGGGTGTAAATGTGGCACTCTCCTCTGACGATTTGCGTAATGTGATCATTCACAAACGCCGATCAGGAGAGTCGACCGACAAGCACAATGCGTCCCTCACAGGGCACACCTGTGCTGTGGTCACCATCAACTGTTGTTGCAAGACAGCAGTCCCACCACAAAGGTAGTCTGTGTTCCAGCGACTGCAATCGTCAATACCCCTCCGACGTCGCCTCGGGAAGGTGTCAATTGATGAGGAGCCGGAACTAATGGTTGCCTCTTGCAACGTAGTCTCTAACCCCTCATCAATCCGAAAGGCGACTGGCAACTCCTCGACCTCGTCCTCATCCAAGAGCCAGCCGAGGAAGACCAAGGTGACTGTCCCGTCCTCAGGAGTGTTTGAAGGCACCCGGGCGAGAGAGAATTTCAGAGGAAGTAATAGCTGGGGGCAGTCAAGCCCTTGTCGATCCTCCTTCCGAAGACGAAAGAATAGACAGAAAGAGCGCCAGAAGATGGGGATCCTGCAACCATACCCTCTCGAATGGAACAAAGTGGTCTATCCTCCCAAGTATAAACCACAAACGTTGACGCCATACGACAGAAAGGACTCTCCACGCCGTTATCTGACGTACTTCTAGTCTCAAATGGGATCTCCCGAAGGAAGACGCGCTACTCACCAGCCGGTTTGTCGGGGCATTGAAAGGAGTGGCCTACGACTGGTACTGCAGTCTCCCTGACAGCACCATATCCTCCTTTGATGACCTAACACGCCTCTTCCTCGATCGTTTCTACGACGGAGGGAAAGACATGACGATGGCGTCCCTTATAGAGGTACGTCAGACGAAAAAAGAGACTATTCGAGCATTCATCGAACGATTCCGACAAGCCTGCTTGAGACTGCCCCCGGGTATGTCAGAACATGCACTCCTCTCCTCCTGCAGCATGAACATGCTTCCTGCGGTTAAGCTCTGGCTCAATTCCACTCCTCCTCCCGACTGGAGCTCATTGATTATTGAGGCCGAAGCAGCTGAAAAGAAGGCATGCAATGCTCGCCTTCTGGGAGTCAGCTTTCCTGCCTTTGAAGACAAGAGCAAACGGCCTGCTACCAGCAACCCTGAACGTGAGACGAAGGGGAAGCAGGCGTTGACTGTCAATGCTTCTAAAAGCGCACAAGCACCCACTCAAAAGCCTCCGCTTGTACCGAGGCCAAAGGAGGTCTACTCCTTCAATGATGAAGACACCTTGCAACTCTTTGAGATGTTGAAGCAGGGTGATAAGATTAAATTACCGGATCCGAAGCGTCCCGACGAGGTTGGAAGAGTTGACAATCCGAGGTACTGTCACTACCATCGGTTTGTCGGACATCCAACTCAAAACTGCTACGTCCTCAAGAATTACATCCAGCGCATAATCAATGCGAATGTCATCTCCGTCGATTACGAGAAGACAGTCTCGGCCAACCTGGTGTCGCTCCAATTCGGCACCTTGTCACCAACCACAGCACAAGATGGTGTCGTCCCCATCCCAAAGGCGACAATGGAGGTGGTCAACCTACCACCTACCCGTGACAACGTGAGTGGACTCATCCCACTCACCACATCTCGGGGAGAGATCGTATGGGTTCACCCAGACCTCGTCTCCGAAGTTACTCAACCGGGGGTACGCTCTGCTTCCAAAACCAAGGGCAAGAAGACCAAGTCTTGCCGCATGGTCTCTTCCTCCACGGAAGAGGCACTTCCTGTACAAACGCGTTCGCAGCAGAACACCCAACCTGACGAAGCTGTCGTCGAGGTGGTGCCTACCTGCACCACCCCTGCTGCCCAGGAGGGGGGTCCATCCAGACCTCCAACAGCCAATAAACAGAAGCACGTATAGGCCCGCTTTGACAAGCCTTTGCGAAGAGAAAATGCTTCGGGGCTAGCCAAGCCCCACAACTTTGATATACTGGCACAACTTGCCGGTACTCCTGCCCGCTTATCTCTGTTCGAGCTTCTTCGTCTTTCCAAAGACACCCGCGAAGCTCTCTGTGAAGTCTTAAAGGATGTTGAGTCCTTCATCAGTCAGGTTAAGCAGCCTGAGGATATCCCAACAACATGTGCGCACTGTCATTGTGCGGTGGAGGTCATCCCTAACATAACCTTCACCCAACAAGACATGCTGCTCAAGCACAACCGGCACAACAGGCCGCTGTATTACACAGGGTATGTGGGTTCCGTCAAGGTGAAGCGAATTCAGATTGATCCAGGGTCTTCCCTCAGCATCATCCCTAGGACTCTGCTCTCAACATTGGGAATCCCGATGCACCGCCTGGCGCCTTCCAACACTACAATCAGCGGTTTCAATGCCAGCAGAAGTGAACCGCTGGGCAAAATCCGACTAAAATGTCATATCAGCAATCTCCGAACCGAAGTGACTTGCTATGTCGTGGACGCCGACGTCAACTACAACCTCCTGCTAGGTCGCCCGTGGCTGCACGAGTACATGGTGGTGCCGTCTACACTCCACAAATGCATGAAGTACGTGTCCACTAACGACATCATCCGAATAGAATTCGCGGACATTGACCCTTTCAAGGGGGTCGAAGCCTACTTCACTGATGCTAGCTTATATAAGTCGCTCGATGAAGGGGAAGCCAATGATGCTGATAACGAAGCAGAAACGGCGGCAGAGACGGACGTGGAGACAGAGATGGTTCCCAACACTCCTCTGAAAATTCGACTCAAAGGAAAACCGCCTCAAACGCTGCCTCCCATGACAATCAAGTTACCTGGAAAAGCACCAACTTCTCTAAGTAGAACATCCACCGAAGCTCCCTTGAAGATACGACTCAAAGGAAACCTCCTCAAATGTCGGCTCCCCTTGTGGCAAAACTACAGGGGAAGGCACCGGTCACCGAAGGCGCAGTTGAGGCACCCCTGAAGGTGCGTCTTAGAGGCAAGCCTCCGCAATCTTCAGCCTCACTCAAGCTGCAAGAGAAGGCCCACACAGCCCTCTCAGAGCCCAAGGTCAAGTCTGTGATGAGTTATCCCGAACCAGGCCCAGTGCTCACAGATGAAGAGTTAGGAGAATACATATCTGCTGACACAGATGCACCTTCTCTTGACAATGTAATCCCACGAGACAAAATCTCGTATTTTATCAATAATTGAGTGTCTTTCAATTATTCTAGTCTTCCGCATTGGAATGTCATGTATACATTAGATAACGTTCTACGGTCGTTACAAACACAAATAACGACCGTCAATCATGTAAATCGAGTAGTCCCGTCCCAAGGAGTCTGTTTAATAGTCCCACCACGAAACCAGGACGAAGAACCCATCATCTTCGGCAAAGTCGAGCGTCATCAAGACCTTCCGCCACTCGAGCCATAACCGAATACCGACAGAATACAAGTCTATCGGTACACGGACAAGGCAAAGTACCTCATCCAAAAGATGGGTTACGATCTGAAAAGCAACAAGGGCCTGAACTACGGCAAAGGCCGGCGTCTTCCCCTCCGACTCCCAACACCTGAAGGAAAGCCGCAGGACTATTATCATCGTACTCGACGGGGGGTGGGCTATGTCACGCCGCCAGCAACTTCAGATAGTTCGGAAGCAGAAGAAGTGGGGCACTCTCATTCATCTGAAGCATCAACTTGGGATTCCGATACCAGTATCGGCCCTATCTTCAGGAAGGTGCTATCAGTCAACATGGCATCTGCACAATCTCGAGAGGATGAAGGCGATGACCAAACGCCAGAATTCTTCGAGGAAAAACCTTGGGCTCAACGCCTAGGAGTGCAGTGGGAGTCTCGTTTTGAATTACGCGAACCCCCTACCGAAGACGAAGTCGAGCAGATCGACCTTGGGGATGGGTCTCCTTCCAAACCTATCTTCATCAGCAAGAGTCTAAAGGGAAGAGACCGGGAGTCTTTAGTCCAATTGGCCAAAGAATACATCGACGTCTTCGCCTGGAGCTACGAAGATATGCCGGGACTTGATCCCCAGATCGTGATGCATAGACTTAACATCTACCTGATGCTAAGCCTATAAAGCAGCAACAACGACGTTTTCGTCCTGACATCATGAACGCTATCGATCAAGAGGTGGACAAACTCCAGAGCAGTGGGTTCATTCGTGAAGAGCAACATCCAGATTGGGTGGCCAATGTCGTCCCTGTCACCAAGAAGAATAGGAAGATACGAGTCTGCATCGACTTCAGAGATCTCAATACTGCTTGTCCGAAAGACGAATTTTCGCTTCCAATCACTGACGTGATGATCGACAATATATGTGACTTCGAACGCATGACTTTCATGGACGGGTACTCGAGCTACAACCAGATCAAAATGTTCCCCGATGATGCAAAACACACGTCATTCAGGACTCCGAAAGGGATTTTCTGCTACACAGTGATGCCCTTTGGTTTGAAGAACGCTGGTGCTATGTACCAACGAGCTATGAGTACCATTTTCCGTCAACATCTACGCAAAACAGTTGAATGCTATGTTGATGATATCGCCGTCAAGAGCCGTCTCAAAGATGATCACTTACAGGACCTAAAGACAGTCTTCGATCTCATGCGAGCGCATCAACTCAAGATGAACCCCGCTAAATCCTTCCTTAGGATTTCTAGCGGAAAGTTCTTGGGCTTCATTATCACGGCGAAAGACATTCATGTCGACCCCGAGAAGACCAAAGCCATCCTTGACATGGACCCTCCGAAGAACCTCCGAGAGCTTCGAGGCCTGCAAGGACGTCTTGCATACATCCGAAGGTTTATAGCAAACCTTTCCGGAAAATGTCAACCCTTCACCCAGCTCATGAAGAAGGGAGTCTCCTACGTCTTGACAGAAGAATGCCAGAAAGCTTTCGATGATATCAAAGCTTACCTGACGAGCCCGCCAGTCCTGGTGGCAACCGTCGCGGGCAAACCATTTCTCCTCTACGTCCGTGCCATGGATCATTTCCTCGGCGCTTTGTTGGCTCAGAACAATGATGCAGGCTACGAGCAAGCTATCTACTACCTTAGTAGGACAATGATCGGGGCTGAACACCGGTACAACTCCGTCGAAAAGGAATGTTTGGCTTTTGTGTTCGCCATCCAGAAGACTCGCCATTATGTTTCGGGCCAGACAATCCATGTCATCTCCCGAGTCAATCCACTCAGGGTTCTCATGACGAAGCCAGGATCATCGAACTCCCGACTAGCTACATAGGCAATCATGTTGACACCGTATAACATGGTATTCGTTCCACAAAACGCCGTCAAGGGTCAAGCTCTAGCCAACTTTTTAGCCGCGCACCCCATCCCAGAGTCCTCCAGACACTATGAAGACATCCCGGATGAGGTCCAAGAATCAAACGTCACCGAAGAAAACTCCGTCTGGCGGGTGTTTTTTTATGGTGCTTCGAGAACAGGCCCCAAAGGCCAAATCATCGCCGGAGTGGGGGTGGTCATAGTCTCCCCCGATCAGCTGGTCATCCAGCGTGCTTACTCCATTTCAAAGCCATGCTCCAACAATGTTGTCGAGTACAATGCTCTCATCATGGGACTCCAGCTAGCATAACAACTGGGGGTGGATCATCTGGAAGTTTACGGCGACTCAAAACTCGTCGTTAATCAAATCTGAGGGCAGTACGAAGTTCGTCATGAAGATCTGGTTCCTTACCATGAAGTTGCATTGAATATTATCTCAACCTTCACCAAGTTCATCATAGAACACGTACCTCGGCTACAAAACCTGGAGGCTGACGCTCTGGCTGGCCTCGCAGCTTTATTAGCAGCACCCCTCGGGACTCAACACTACGTCACGGTAGTTGGTCGAGACTTGGTATGTCCTAAAAATAACCTATGCATACAAATGGCCCATGCCATGACAAGTGCCGGTGTTAATGTCCGAGACTGGAGGTTCCCATTCATCTATTTCGCTGTCTATGGAATTCTCCCAGAAGACCCGAAAGAAGCCGTCTCGGTCAGAAGGCGTTCCCTTCGGTTTTATTATGATACAGCTACTAAAACGCTGTACCGACGTTCCTACGATAGACTTCTCCTTCGATGTCTATCCAACAAAGAAGCAGTCGAAGCCCTTCGAGAAGTTCATGACGGAACTTGCGGGGCTCACCAACCCGGGCCTAAGTTGCAGGATCGATTGCGACGCATGGGTTACTACTGGCCAACCATGGCAGCCGACGCCGTCGATATGCTAAAAAGTGCCATGCTTGCCAGCTTCACGTCGACTTTATCCATACACCATCGGAACCACCACATCCTACGGTCGCCTCCTGGCCCTTTGAAGCTTGGGGCATGGACATTGTGGGACCTATCACCCCTCCTTCATCGAGGGGACACCGCTTCATCCTAGCCATCACCGACTACTTCTCCAAATGGACAGAAGCAGTTCCACTGACGGAAGTGAAAAGCCCTAGGGTGATCAGCTTCATCAAGCATCATGTCATCTACCGTTTCGGGGCACCTCGTAGGATTATCCACGACAATGGTCCACAGTTCATCAGCCATGCTTTCAGCAGATTCTGTGACAAGAATCGTATTCAGAACATGGCATCAACCGCCTACAATCCGGCAGCGAACGGATTGGCCGAGACTTTTAACAAGACTATCGTCAGGCTACTCAAAAAGGCCGTGTCATCCAACAAATGCAACTGGGACGAAAAGCTCGGCGAATGCCTATGGGCCTACCGTACAACGGTACGGACTCCGACAGGCAAAACCATTCTCCTTAGTCTAGGGGAACGAAGCGGTACTGTCTCTCGAGATCCAGATACCCTCACTCCGTGTAGCGATCACAAACCAATTGACAGAAGAAGACAATCAACGTCGTCGTCTGCGAGAATTAGAGACACTTGACGAAAAACGTCTCTTAGCTCAGCAGCATATTGAACTCTATCAAGCCCGTATATCACAGGCTTTCAACAAAAAGGTCAAGCAGAGGACTTTCCAAATAGGCGACCTGGTCCTCGCAGTCAGGAGGCCGATGGTGTTGACTCACAAAACATCAGGAAAGTTCGAGCCCAAGTGGGAGGGACCTTTCATCATATAGACGGTATACTCAAACGGTACTTACCGCCTCGCTCGACCAAACGGGGACTTGTTCATGATGTCCATCAACGACAAGTTCTTAAAGAAGTACTACTCTTAACATCTTTCAGATATGTACTTCCATCTCTACCCAGCAAGGGAATTAGTAGACCTGATCATCAGAGCTCACATACACCTCCCTTTCACAAAATCTTATGTTTTCGGAACCCAGTTATTCCGTGGCATTCTATTCTCAGTAGAAGAACAACCACGTCCACATTTCCTCTGAGTTGCTCCTCTACACCCTGCAAAGCAGAATCTTACACTACGTAGGATCGCGCTACTTATCATGTTTACCATGTCCACATTACCTCTAAGTAAACATCCCGTACAGACAACTCCTGCGTTGTCGTACATCGATCGCAGAACTTCCATGTCCATATTACCTCTGAGTAGTTTCGCGTATCCCCTCCAGAGTCACTCCTACCACGTCCAAAACATCTTTGAGTAGGAAGATTCCGTCATTTGAACCCCATATTTGCCACGTCCACATTACCTCTGAGCAAACATGTCGGTCCTCTCCAACTTATTATTTGTACCTAAAAACCAAGGTGCGCCAAAGATAATAGGTCCACACAAATCACTAGTTCGTGACAGTAAAAATGAATATACCAGAAAATTCTTTATTTTGCATTCAAAAGTAAAGGATTACATCCCCAGCATAGTTGCCAAAAAAAAGAAAAAAAAGAGACTACAATCCCTAAGCATCACTGGAATTGGCAGAAAGCTCTTCGATCCGATGCTTCAAGTCTTCAGCCCGAGTCCCCACAGTCGCCAAGACTCGGCGTTCAGCTTCTTGACGCATCACCTCCACAGCCTCAGGAGCAGTATTATTCTCGTACTTAGCGTCCAACTCTTGCCGCTGGCAGGTCAGAGAAAGAATATGGCAGGTAAAAGCTGCTTCTTCCTCCTTGGATGCTACGTGCTCAGCCTGGGCTCGCTCAGCATATAGCAAAAGTTGGGCTCGCTGGTCTTCAAGGAGGCGAATCTTGGCAGTGACCTCCGCTATACTAGCATCCAATGAGGCCCGCAGCTCCGCCTTCTCCTGCGTGGATTGAGATAGTCGCTCCGCCGCAGCCTCAGCATTGGCCACCTCGCGGTCCCAGATGGCCACCGTGGCCTGATAAGACGACTCAACATTAGCTATCAATTTCTTTTTTTTCTGCTTCTATCAGAGCAGAAAAGTCATTTCGCCGAATACTCTGAAGTTCGGAAAGATGCTGGTCGAGCTCAGCCATCGACGCCTCCAAAATCTCAGCCATATGAACATGGCCCCGATGGGAACGTATCAGACCAATGTAAGGGAGCGTCATGGCTTTTGCCGTCGCGAAACTCCCGTTCGCATTCAATACCGTCGATACCCCTTTTTGCAGCATCTTGTAGACCGCCTCAACGGCAAACTGCACATATTCATCCGCGTCTGCCAACACCTGAGACGTCATAACAGGGGTTGGAGGAGCTATCGTAGAGGTCGAGGAAGGTCCCCCGACGAGCCGCGGAGCCGAAACCTCAATGTCAGTAGGTTCTTCCCCACCGGCAGTACGAATTTCGTCGCCAACTGAGGAAGCTAGAGAGGGACGCAACACTGTCCCCCAAGTGGAAGGAGCAGGAGGAGTGTCCTCCATTACAGGACCCTTGCCCTTATCAGAATCAATGACGGATGGTCCTCCGACATCCGGGTTGATGGTATTATCTCCGGCCGGGACAGGGCGGCTCTCCCTTTCGTTCGAAGCGACAAGGTCCGCCCCTGACAGTTCAACCTCTCTCGGAGTCCGGCTCGGAAAATGAATCTCATCACCCGCATCAGCTCCCTCTACAGGGACGGGTGTAGGGTTCGGCAGTGACGCCGACCCTACCGCATCAACCCCCACTTCCGAGGCAGGGGTAGGGCTTGGCCACGAGGCCTCGTGTGCGACCAGTGCCTCGGCACCACAACAGGAAAGAAGCCCGACCGACAAATTCTTGCCGGAGACGTCTCCGCTAAACGCGATCTCTCTGGCAGCTGGTTCAACATCTTCCTGCGAGCCATCGTCAGAAGAAGACGAGCTCCATTCTTCCTCCTCGTCTGGAAGGACTTTTTCCACAACTTCCTTTGGGGCTCCGACGCTTTCAGGCACCCCTTAATGGTTGGTTCTACTCCCGGTCGAGGCTCCATGCCGTCCTCCTGATGGATCGACCGAGAGACCTCAGCAACCTGAGACGCTAGTACATCTTCAGCTTCCCTTCCAACATAATCTGGAGACACCAAAATCTCCACAGAAGCGACATCATCAGCGCTCTCCTCCCTGGGAGATGCTGTAATCGGAGGAATGCGCTCGTCGGAAGAGCTCGCCACCTCCTTCGGTCTGCTAATACCCGGTTTCGAAACCCGAGATTTCTTCTTCGGCACCTCCTACAAAAAAGAGGACATAAGTCACATAAATCAAAGAATAAACCAGACTATGTGGGACGTCTTACCTTTGCGGGAGCTGATTCCGTTGGTACTACAGGTGGCACTCCCGGAGCTCCTACCTTCGGAGTCGTAGCTTTCCTCGGCTTCTTCGACGCAGACGAACCGGCCTCCGCGTCAGCCCGCCTCTTTCCAGCTTGGGGCTCTTCCTGAGTACCCCCCGTTGATGCTGCAGCAGCAGCCCGATAACCTGCAACCTCTGGTGGACGATATGACCGGACCACCGCCAGCATGTTTTTCGTTGCCTCTAGCTGAGTGCCAACGATGAAACTAGTCTCCCTGTCATATTCAGGGGACACAGTGTTCACGGCAAAATATAGCTTAACAGCCGAATACAAGATCTACAGCCGAGGGTTGTGAACTGGCGTAGTGAAACGAACTCCAGTGCATCCGGCGTTGTAATATTGCCAACCCCGGGCTCCATCCAGTAAACTCCCGACAAACCCCAGACTATTACTGGGGTTCCTTAACATTAGCTGGGTGAAACCAAACTGACGTGCAAACCGGCTCGGCAAATACGGCTCCAGATAACACTTATTCTTGTTGCGATAGACCAAATGGGAAGGCCGAATACTCTGCAACCAACGAAACCCCCATGTCGGCAGGGCGATCGCATCCTCACCGGAGTCTTCCAATTCTTGGTCAGCCTCGAAATCTATGAAGACGGGATTGACCTTGGTGATCTCCCACCCCTGGAGATAAGACAAAACCCTCCTACAGACAGGGACACCGGTGTGCAGCCATTTTCTCTTATAGAAGCGACGGATAAAGGCATCGCCTACAACATGATCGTCTTCAGGGCCCGGACTCATCACATTTGGGTGATGCGGAATCAACCATCCCATCAGATAATGGAACGGTAACTCAGCTCGGGAAAAGTTGTCTTTCTTGCCCCTCTCATGGACCACATCGTCAGCAAAATCTCTCAAACCCCGCAGCAGGTTACACACCATCGCGGGAAGGAGAGCCAGAGGACGACCAAAAACCAGTTTTACCGCGGGCAAAATGAGGTTCCTGCTCACTCTCTCTACAGATCCAGATCCGCCCGAGAACACAGTCCCGGAGCCATATCATCAAGTAGGCAGTCAACACTGCCTTGGAAGACATCGGGTGCACGCAATGCCAGAAACAACTGTATACGTCATCACCACTCTCGTTTGAACGAGGAGTCTTCTCGCCTAGTCGGCTTATTTCGTTGGTTACCTCCGCGTGATTCAGTCCCTGCGAGGTCTTAAACCGAATCTTGGAAGGGTCCGTCAGGTCCTGCTTGAAGACATAATCCCTCCAAGCAGTTACATGGGGCTGTGACCCGCCCTTATCCTTCCGTTGCATCAGATAATGGTGGCTCGCCACCTCCTTGAAAACAGCCATCATCTCTGAGTCCTTGTCTTCCAGAACATGGATCTCTTCATTTGTCGGAAAATATTCCTCATACGGCTCCGAGTCCCAGGGAAGCTTGGACACCTCATACATCTCATGGAGGGCCAATCCCAACTCCCCCATCGGAGTAAAGAAAGTGCCGGTCTGGGTGTTGAACATTTCCAGGAGAGCAAGAAACATATGCCGATTAAGGTCGACACCTGCTTAGGTGACGCGAAGAGCGGCGGTCAGCCCTATCGCTTTGAGCTCAGTCTTGAACTTCAACAAAACCCAAAGGGTCAGCTCGTCCCACTTCGACACGTGGTGACACCAGCCCTCAACCCGAAAACCTCATTTCGGATACATAACCTTCGATGTTAGCATCCGACTTTCAAAGGTCGAAGCACCAAAGGCGAAGGTGTCAGGAGGAACATCACTATAAATGCTCCCAGGACGCAAGGTTCGGCAATGGTACGAGGTCCCGGCTCGCGAGGTGACCAAGGTATCCCTTTGATTCGAAGTAACATCAATACAAAGGGTACCCCCCATTGCCCCTCCTTGAGAAGGGGTAAGTTCCCATGGCATCCTCCTCTTGGAAGCCAAACGGGAGAAAGCCGTCAGTGGCAATTGATGCTCAAACTGCCGCATGTACAGGGCCACGCCCTTCGTCGTGAAGAACCAGTCTTCCTTGATTTTCAGTACCTTCGCCTCAGTGGAGGTCAAGCGGTCACCAAATAGAAAGGCAGGCTTCAAGAAAGTCACATTCTCGGATTCAACAGATTTTAGTTTGCCGCTCTCCATCATAATTTGGAGAAAAACAGGCGACTGATCCCGGATTTGCAACATTCTCTCGGAAGGCTGATTCAGCATCATAGCAGCCTTCGCTGGGTTAATAACCTCCTCGTTGAAGTCAACCCCCATTTGGCAAAGGGAAGCATCCAGAAGGACTTCGTTTAGCAAGGGATAGTCATCGACACTGACACAGCAAAAACAAAAGTCAGGCAGCAAGGGAAAATTAGAGGCTTTAAAAAGACAAAGCATTTTGGAGCACATCAGCAGCCTGACGCATAATCAGGGCCCAAGCCCATGCGCGTCAGCAGTGAAGCTTCGGCGCATCATCAGGGCCTAAGCCCATGCGCGTCAGCAGTAAAGCTTTGGCGCATAATCAGGGCCCAAGCCCATGCGCGTCAGCAGTGAAGCCTCGGCGCATAATCAGGACCTAAAACCCATGCGCGTCAGCAGAATAGCCTCAGCACATCATCAGGACAGAAGTCCATGCGCGTCAGCAACAAGGGGTTAGGGCACATCAACAGGATGCAACTCATCCGTGTGCCCCAAACTCATCTAAAATATTGGGAACCACAGACAGAAGACACCCACCCGTCATCGCTGGCCGAACGTCGGCGGGAGTCACAGCGACGACGGGAGCATCCTCCTCGTCGAACTCCATCGGCTCCTTACTCCGGCCTTGTCCTCTGCCAGTGCCACTGCGTGGGGTTTTGGGAGCCATCTCTTAAAAGAAGTTAGGGTTTTTTCTTGAAATAAGAACTCTAAAAGAAGGAAGCAAAGAGAGGAAGGACTCTCTCTCTCTCCACCAGACGCCTATTTATAGGTTTGGGCACACACGGAAACCGATGAAGGGTGACGTCAGCCATTGCTTTGGGCACTGCGAAAGGATTGTTGCGATATCCAAAAGATCATCATTAATCTTTTCGTTTATTCCGAAGCGTTATCATTTGCATTTAAAACTGAGAGGGGCGTGCGCCTCATCACAGACGCGCGGAGCAATCATGCGCCCCGAACAGTCATGCGCCCATTGAAAACACCACCATGCTTCTTATTCAAAGTATTCCAAAACTTCAGAAAGTTTTAAAAACTTTGAAGGGGGTCTTGTAGAAGCATGAAAATCTCAGGCGCATCAACTAGTCAACATGCGCCGAAAATATCATAAAACAGTAAAAGAGTAGCAGCATCAATGGCTTTTTATTTCATAAAAGTCTGTTACATGACTAAAGACTCTTTTCACATAGAAGACTCTTTTTTACGAAGAAGAAATCAAAAAAGCCTAAAGCTACGCTTCATCCAGGCGCGTCTCAGCTAAGCGCATCTCTTCAGCGTCTCAGCTAGGCGCATCTCTTCAGCGTCTCAGCTAGGCGCATCTCTTCAGCGTCTCAGTCAGGCGCATCATGAAGTCTCAGTATGCGCTCTACTTCGACCCGATCAAGTGCTTCGGCTAATGAGGCAGTTATTGAGCATAACAAGGGTGGACAACCAACCCCACTCTAGCAGGAGGAAGAGCTCTCCAAAGCCGAAGGAAGATGGGAGCAAATTCCGATCTGGGGCTCTTCCAGCATAACGAAGACGGGACCCAAACGTCCCGATCTTTGGATGTAACAGGCACCTTCGGCCTGCATCGGGACCCCGCGATCCCGACTTTTGGATGTAACAGTCACCTTCACGAGTGCGTACGAAGACGACTCGACGCATCTTCACCCTCGGGAGCGTCTTGTCAACGAAATGTACTCGAGCGAAGAAGTTCATCTCCATTCGGGAAGACGAGAGAACGAGAAACAAACTCTCTCATTGCTGCTATTTATAGGCCGGGCAAATCAAACCTACGTGCCAAGTGGCGGGCTCTCCGAATCCCGTGCAATGAATTTGCATTCATGGTGATGAACCTATCCCCTCGAATTCAGCCAGGTCAAAACGGTTATTTAAAGCACTCGAAGAACTCAAACAGTCGGACCAATGAAGATGCGTCATGCAACAGACGCGCCCATAAGTACCAAGCGCCTCATAAGGATGCGCCCCACGCGTCCCTATGCACCTAGTGGAACGCAGATCAATGCGCCCACTCAAAAGCTCATGCCCGTCAAGAGCATTAAATGCTGAAGTCTGAGACGACAGCAGCCATGCCTCGATAACAGAGCGGCAACAGCTTTTGCAGAAGACGAAGCGCCGCTGACGTCAGCGTCATTATTACTTTCCTCTGTCGGTTACAAGTCACGTGGCCGACTAACCACTCGCATGAGCCTCCGCAACCATGCGTCCGAAGATTTGCATGCGCCTCAAAAGCCATGCGTCTTGACTTACTTCTGATCACAGAAGTCAAGTCGCTGCATGCGCCTCCTCGACCATGTGACCAAAACATGTGCCTCAAAAGCCATGCGCCCAGACTGGTTCGTGACTCCTGAAGATTACGAGCCAAAGTCCTCATGCGCCGGATCCCAGGCGCAACTCATCAGATCCTTCACCAAATGCTAGATCTTTGAACCAAAGGCATGCGCCACGTGTCCTTTGACTCGGTTCAGTCTACGAAGGGGTGCTAACCACCCAAGATCTCAGCAACTGAAGAATCCTCCCCACTGCCACGTGTCAGCCCACGATTGCAGCAAGAAGGATTCATCCCACAAATCAGGGCGCATCATCCATGCACCATTCGCAGTAACCACCACATGGCGTTCCCACGCGTAGGCGCATCCTACATATGCGCGATGAGCAGCCCCAACCTGCTGCCTATAAAAAGAGGAATCATTCCTTCTTCCAGGGGAGAGACACACATAACGAGATCATCAGAGCTACAGAGACGCATGTCCACTCACAGAGATCGGAAGAGACACTCAACGTCTTCTTCCCCTCCGTAAGCTCCGGCATCCAGAGCAGCCCAGACCTTCAGAGAACCTAAAATCGTCGTCAGATCGTCAACGGAGTCAACGCATTACCACTCGCTCCATCAACACAGGACCCAGAAAAACAAAAGTGTACTCCTAGGACTACATCTGAGTCCTACATTGTAACACTGTTCTGTTTGTGATTGAAATTTCAAATTTTAATGGCAAACACATGCATGTGATTGGTTGTGGTTGTTTTGTTTCTCATTTCCGCTGCAATCTAATTGATTGCTTTTGTGTTTTAGAAGCTTTTCCTAACAAATCTGGTATTAGTGCTAAAGGAAAGTTTTTTTTTGGGAGGAAGAAGATGTCAACCTTCAAGTTATCGAAAAGTTTGATTGGAACATAAGTTTCACTCTTTGGTAAGTCGAGATGCCACAATCTTGACTCAAACGCGGAATCCAAAAGGAACTTTTGGGAAAGGAGAAGATGACGGGAAGTAAAGCACAAAAAGAAGAGAGGCTTGCGACGATCAACTCTCACTTTCAAATGAGGTGCTTTGCAAGGTGATTCAAGAAAATACAACCGCCAACCTTTGGACAAAGTTAGAGACTTTGTAGTTGTAGATGACGAAAACACTTGCTAGTAAGTTGTCCTTAAAACAAAACTATACTTGCTTCGGATGGCGAAAAGTACGTCAATTAAAGAGCATCTTAATATATTTTTACTCTTGTTATGGATCTCGAAAACATAGACGTTATTTCGAAGATGAAGAATAAAGCATTGATGCTCTTATGCTCATTACCTTTCCCTTACAAGAATTGTAAAGAGATGATGGTTTGAAGCAAGGACACAATCACAAGTGAAAACAACTGTATATGAGCCACTTATTGAAGAAGTTAATAAGTGGAGATCCTTGTTGCTAAAGGAAGATCTACGGGAAGGAGTTTGGGAAGCAAGTTAAGGTCAAAATCAAGGACAAAGTACGTCACTTATACCTATTGCAAGAGGATGGCATGCGTTAATACTACACTACATGCTTAAGAACAAACCCCAACAAAAGGACGACTTCAAAGATCCATATGAGGAGAAAGGTGAATCTCTTTTGATGCCAAAATTCAGATTCCGAGATTCTTCTCGTTGCGAAGGATTCAACCATAAAAATGAGTGGTTGCTTGACTACAGATTGTCACGCATAATAATTTTCGGCCGACCGATACGAATCTACATAACCCTCATCTCACGAGGGTTTTGTTAGAAGCTTTCAGAATCCTCCAGCATATGGTGGAGTCTTCTTGAAGACTCACAAAGTCTCCATAGCTTTCTAGATGTTTAGAGTCTTTCTTGTAAATATCTAGAACCTAGAATAAATTCTGAAATATTCTATTTCCAGAAGCTTCATATAAGCCTTTTGAGACCTTGTAAATAAGTAGGAGGTTCATTTGCTCCTCATCACAAAAACTTGTAAGCTTTCTTCAACATAATAGCGAAGCTAACATTTGACAAGTTAATGTTGCTGGCATTATGATGAATCTTAATGTTGTCTAGTCCAAATGTTGTTGGCATTATGACAAGTCTTAATGTTTTTGGTATTGCAACAAGTCTTAATGTTGTTATTACGACGAGGTGACATATGCCGAGTACGAGCTTTGCTTTAGGAACAACTGTGCCTTCTACCAATTTATAGCTTTTTGATATGACAAAGCTAACAAAAGAGCGGGGAGTTAATGTCTTGCATTATGGAGGATGTAATGTTGACATTTTTGACTTAACTAGTGCCTTAACCAAAATAATTTAGCTTAGCTCCAAGTGATGTTAGGATGTGGCAGAGCTATGCCATATGGCGATGCTCATGCCTTAGCCAAATTATATGATCGCTTCAGATGCTAAGTAGGAAAATATCAAATTTTGCTAGCAAATTTATTGCTGCAACAATACTATCTCTATAGAGAGGCTATTACGTCTGTCATTTAATTAACTTTTCTTTTGACAAAGTGTATTGTTGGGACGATGCTAGGGATATGGCAACACTAATGCCTTAGCCATTATTGGTATATTACGAACTTCTGGTTCTAATAAAGTTTAGTTTTTTATGAACTTCGGGTTCAATTATGAGCTGCAAGTTCAAGATGAACTTCAAGTTCAAGATGAACTTCAGGTTTAATATGAACTTAAATTTTACTTCTGACAAATTCTTGACAACATGGCTGAATTTTGAGAACCCCCCCCCCCCACACCAGTGTTGTAAAAATCCCTCTAGGCGGCCGACTAGTCCCCGACTAGGGGCTAGTCCCCGACTACACTTGTCGGCCACCGTCGACTCGATTAGGGGTTGGTCCATCCAAAAATTGACTAAATTGGTACTAGTCTAGGCTGCCGTCGACTCTTTACTTTGTTGCTGTCTTTTTTCTATTTTTGAAAAAAGTGACTAGCCTACTTTTTTTATTTTTACTTTTTCTTTGTTATATCTTTGCTACTGTTGTTGTGGCTCTTTTTTTTAATTTTTGGTTACTTTTTTTTGCTTTTGCTTGCTGCTGCGGCTGTAACTCTCCGTGCAAAATACTAAGTTGTTAACATATTATTTAAAGATTTATCGAAATAGAAATTTGTGCAAAATAATGGATAAAAAAATGCACTGCAATAACTAAAAGTTCAACAATTAACATATTATTTTTTAAAATATTTTTATAACATATTACATATATATATTCATTAAAAATTCTAAACCGACTAGTCCCCGACTAGTCCTCGAGTAGTCCGATTAATCCGTAGTCCCCACAAACCGACTAGCGGCCGACTAGCGATTTTTACAACCTTGCCCAACACACACCCACACACGAATTTTCTGGGTTAGCTAATAGGGTTCAGGGGGTAGCATTGGCGTCCGCTGATCGGAATGTTATGTGGGTCTAAGTTATGCGGATCAGCATGCCGGAGCTTTGTTCTGCGACACTAAGTTATGCGGGACTAGTTCTACGGGACTAGGTTTTGCAAGACTAGTTTATGTGGGGCTAGTTTTGCAAGACTAGTTTATGTGGGGCTAGTTTCTGCAGGACTAGTTGATGCGGTAGGACTATTTTTTGCAGGTCTAGTTCCTGCAAGGGTAGTTCTGTCGAACTAGTTTCTACGATGATAGTTCTACGGGATAGTTCTGCTTAGTTGGTTAAAGCATCATACCGATAACGCGTCCTAGTATAAAATGATGAGACGCTCTTCAGAACTCCAATGAAAGAAGAGAAGAGAAAAAGGAGAGAAGTCTCTGTTGATTGATATTGACAAGCAATCCTAGAATAGATGCGTTGCTATGTTTTATATACAAAACCAAGTTGGTTATAAGGGATAACAATCATATCACTGAAAAATACATTGGTTAGCACGATCATATCTAGTAGTTAGATATAACTAACTACAACATATTTAATGCTACTGTCAATAATTAGTTACATACTTAAGTTCAACTAGAACAAATGACTTATCCAGTATTCTCAAAAATAGAAATAAAAATGCAGTAGGTTAACGCCATGATAGATCACTCATTCCCATTTTGATTACTCAAGAAGTTTGGGTTTACCAGCACTCCATAATATCGGAAAGAATGTCATTTCTAATGGCCAATCTACTACTTGTTTCAGCAATGGGCTCAGTCAACATGGCTGACAATTGGCTAAGGGTGACATCTCCATGAGTACAGTTTGCAATCAATATATTCGTCATCCTGAAGCATATATTTCAATGAATGGTTCAATGAATGGCACAAACTGAAATAATAGGTAAGCATCAAAACGATACAAGTTCATGTTACAAAGCATAAATATGCAATGAAAACATTACAAACCCTTGCTAATCTCAAGAATATTAATCTGTTACCTACAGTATTTTCAGTGGACTCTTTCGTAACTAGAGATCGCCACTCTTAGTGTTATTGTCTATCCTTCTAGCGACAAGGGGAAAGCACAAAGACTATGTGCTATGCTACGACTGCATTTGCAATTCATCATCACGATATAAGTGCCACTTTTGATATCTTTGGTTCCCAGGTAGAACAGGCCTTAGTCGTGGAGCACTTGTGCAATCCGAGCAGCAGCAACCTCTCAATTCTTCCACACAGATGCCACAAGACCTGAAAGGTATTTGACAACAAGGGTCAGTATATGCAGCACTCATACAGAGCCGGAAGAAAATAAGGAAAAATTAGAAATTCAGATGATTGTAAATGCTCAGCCAATAAATTTCTATATTCCAGACAGCGAAGTTCAATGTAAAGGCTTTACTCACAAGAAGAGCTTGTTGCAGTCAAGATTCGCACAGTTCCTATGCCTGAATTCCACCAGCCGAGAACTGCAAATATAACATTTTGCGAAGGTACTGTTTTCATACAGCAGATTGTGCCTTTCTTCAGTAATTTCCCGGGACTTGTAAGTGGAAGGCGGTAAGGAAAGACGAGAGTCAAAGACGAATAGATTCCCCACCCATTTGGAAGGACCTTCATGATTGAGATAATTGGAAACTCCTCCACTTAAAGTGTACAAGTTCTGGAAGCCCCTTTGCCTGACATAAAAGGGATGAGAACTTTACAAACTCATAGGCATGATAAAATGAGGTAGAGCAGGTAAGGCGTGCACTTTACTAAGAATTGTAGAATATACGTCACAGCGAATGCCACCAGTACAGTACATAAGTATATCTGTATTCTCTTTATCAATTCCAGCTAAGGATCTGAGGCGACAA